>VKHH01006021.1:0-31066 GCA_015144975.1 Epipyxis sp. PR26KG | reverse complement strand
TATTAAGTATAAAGTTATGGTTAATAGCTAAAACATTTTAAAAACGAATACTTCCAAATTATTAACACGTTTAATATAGTTGATGAGTACCGCCAAACATCACAAATTAGAAATTATAGATATATGATTATAAAAAAAATCATAAATTAATAATAATATAATTTTTTTTGAAATTAAGCAGCTTGAATTTAAAAAAATGTTTTTTTGCTGACATTGATTAAAAAGAATAATAATATTATTTAATAATATTATTATAAAATATATATGTACATTATGTATAAAGAAGAAAATAAAAATATAATAATAAAAAATAATAAAAAATAAAGATAATAATAATAGTTGGGGGATAAAATGATAATAGTTCGTAATAATAGTAATACAAGCTTTGATAATAATATTAATAAATAGTAATTATTACTTCTCTATTTTCTTCTGCTTCAGCTTCAATTTCTACTGGAGTTGGATTGTCCCAATGACTTGTTCTCATTTTATCATAAATTTCATTTTGAATTTTATAAACTTTATCGATTTGTTCAGTATAACTTGATTCAATCAATGCAAGCAATGCATTTCTTTGTTTCATATAATTTATTGAACTTAATCTAATATAATTATATTGATCAAGTTTTTCTCCTTCTAAATCAGGTACATATTGAACACCACCAATTGATTTAAGTAATGATTGCCACATATTAGATAATACAAGTAATTCTCCTGTAATAATACCTAAATTAGCACATAATTCATTAATTTGTTTATATTTCATCAATTTATCAAAATTACGAATAATTTTATTATTTCCTATAGTTTGTGTCATTGTTGTTAATTCAGCTCGTGTTTCTAAAAGTGACAAAATCTTTAAATCAACATTTTGCTGTAATTCACGTAATCGAACTTCATCAACAATAAAATTTAATCTCATATATTCTCTCAAATCTCCTTGACTAACACTGAGTGCTAATTGACGGGACCTTACTAAGTTTTCCAAAGTATGAAGTTTTTTTAATTCATTTGTTTCTAATTCTTTCAAGAAATTAAATAATCTTATTTTATATTTTGATTTATTTTGTTTACTATTTTCTAATGCATTGTCATTAAATGAAACTGCATCAGCAATATTTTTCCAACTTTTACCAGTGACACCATAATACTCTTTCATTTTATTGAGATGTAATTTACATTCATTATTTGTTTTGTGTTGAATATTTACATGGTCATATTCGTTTTTCAATTTCATCACACGTCTAAACCAATCAGGTTGACTTGTATCAAAATATTCTGGGAAAAAGTTTTGCAATCGATAAACTTTGAAAACGTTTATACAATAACGATACAATTGAAGAATACACTTTTTACCAAGTGTTATTTCATCGAACTCAGAGGTATCATTAAAGTGATTATGGAAATTGGTTAAGTGATGAACGCAGTCTTCAGTAAATACAACTTTACATGGATTCGGGAGAGAAACATTCGCCATGAATGCTCTGAGTCTTCTCATTAATCGACCTTTCCTAATGAATAAGATAAAAAATATGAAATGTTTAATGTCTTCAAAGCAGGAAGGAAGGAATAATGCATATTATTCATATTGTTATTACCTTCGAAGAAATAATTTAGAGTTTGACCAAGACAATGTTGAAGCACTAAAATATTTTTTCTCAACAAACCCGGAATTACTCACATTTACAGATTCAGATTCATCGCCATTAAGAATAAAAAGAACAGCTCGGATTACAGTCAAAACGCCTAAAGGAAGCACATAATTATAATCTCTAGTAGTAATATCAATAGCATCTGCTAATTCATCCAGATCTCCTGGATGGAATTCTTCAAAAGAAACACTTTTATTTGCATTGAATATACTTGATATGAACTCCCTTTTTAATTGCAATCTCATTCGTCCGCGATATCCTCTATATGTTCGTTGAATTGTTAATGTTGCTACCCTTTCATCGTATTCTTGTTTTAATTTGGATAGTATTTCTTTAACAGATGCTGATCGATATAATCGTTGTAAAATAATCGCAAGACGAAGCTTTTTATTTCTATCATGAGATAATTTATGGACTTGATGTTTTCTCCAAATACCTTGAATCACTTTGCATGCTTGATGTCTTTTACGAATTAATGCTAGACGAAGTGCTTTACCAAACACTACACGTACTTTTCTTTGGATTCTTCGAGCCATTTTATCTTCAACTGATATTGCTTGCTTTTCGTCACTTTCTAGAATTTGTCCTTCTGATAATTTGTGATGCCGTCTTTGATGATCATAATTTGTTAAGGAGTTGCCTTCTGAAGTCATTAAAAAATGTTTCCGTTGATATTCTAATAATGATTTCCTTCGCTCAACTTCAATCAAAGTTGGAAAAGAGTTAATTGCTTTATTCTGATCGGATGGATTAGTAAGTGATAACTTATTAAGTTTCTGAGAAAGTTCGTCTTCAAAAGCCATTTTCATTTGCTCACTAAAAACATATAATAGAGCGATATCATTTTCTAATCTTTCGAAACGAGTTTTTCTCCAAGGAGCTTTAATTTTTCCTACAATTCCAGCTGTTGTCAATGCAAATAAATCACCACCTTTACGTGCAACCTGTCGCTGTAAATTAATATCATGTGGTTTCCATATCGTTACTTTTTTCTCTTCAAATTTTGCTTGCGATGAAGTGAGCGGAAATGTCGAATTAATTGTGCTGATCCGAAGTGTTTCATTTTGAGCATCAATTGCTTGATATTGCTGGCCAGATGTAAACTTTAAAGAATTATGAAAATTGTTTTTTTCATTGATAAAACTACCCGTTTCTACTTGATTTTCGACAGATAATTGATTAATATCAAAAGAAAGTTGGGTGCTTTGATCGAGAGCAATTTTACCGAGTTCTCCTGTGAAAGAACTAAATTCTGACAAATAACTATTTGTATTAATTTGACTGGCTAGATCTTGACTGTTTTCGAGCAACTGAGGAAATGATTTGCATAATATTTTCCAGCATAATTTTATTTTGTCCAATTGTTCAGAAGATATATACGTTTTATATGGGTTAACAATTTGACCATCATTCAATTCAAAAGGATCTGAATTCGCGTTATATAAATTAGTTACTTCAACAAGCTTCTTCTTTTTTAATTTATTTGCAGCTGATAAATGTTTAAAAATGTTTGGGTCATTCACTATAGGAGTTTTATAAGGTGATTTGAAATATTTTTCTTTTTCTTTCTTGACAGTTGTATCTTTAGGAGGAATAGGCTGACCAATGATGAGAAATGATTGCGAACTAATCGTAAATTCAGGTTTTAATATTTCCATCGGAACCAAGAAAGGATTGGAAACTACAGAAAAGCCTAACCAGTCACTTATGTGTCCAAATTCATCCAAAAACGCTAGATCGGACATCATTTTTGTTAAATAATTCTCTCCGTTCCATTTAAATGGAGTAATGATTGCTGGATAATTTACTTGGGCTGTCTCCCACGTGTCAATAGATTCAACAATTGATATGGAAACCTCTCTCAGAACGTCAAATAGAGCTACAACTGATTGATCTACATGATCCTTTGATCGATTTATAGCTTGCCGTATTTTGGCGATGTAATTTTCTCTCAGCAATGTCAATTTCAGAATTTCATAATCCAATTCCGGTTTCAGTGATCTAGGAAAACTCATACTATTGGATTGATCGAAATATCAATGAAATTATTGGTGTGGGAGAATTACGTTTGTAGAGCACTATGATATTAGATACGACCTGAAAGAATTACAGATGTAGAGCACTATGATGTTAGATACGACCTGAAAGAATTACAGATGTAGAGCACTATGATGTTGGATACGACCTGAAAGAATTACAGTTGTAGAGCACTATGATGTTGGATACGACCTGAAACATCATAAATGACGTTTTGTGAAAGCATTATCGTACTTACACAATAATCTATAATAAATCAAAGTATTTAATTTCTCAATAATAATAAATGATTCAAGAATGAGCTATTGAAAAACATTGATCAATTGATATTTACAACAAATAAATTGATTGTTGATTGTAGAACTACTGTAGTTCAGTATTTGTTAGTATAATTTCATTACAAGAGTATAATTTGTCTCACCCCGCGGATAATAATGTCAGCTATTATTTTTGATAAATCACACATTTAATAATATCTCAGTTGTTATAAATATAGCAAAATAGCACAGACGTTTCGAAATAGGGTGTGGAATTATTAAGGGATGATGATTAAAAATTAAAAAGCAAATTTCTTTAATAACTTTACCTGAAATAAAAAGTTCAATTACTTCTCATTAATTTCCTGATTGCATTTTAAGTACTAACTACAGTACTTGTTAATTGTGTAAAGTATAATCCAACAATAAGAGTAACACAGTCCTAACCTAGATATTCTCTTATCCGACGAAAATATAGCTGTGCTTCATTACTTTTTCAGCAATAAATATTCCATATCAGGCATTACCAATCCAAATAAATTATGAAATTTCTATTGGTTTTCTATATTCTTATGGTAACAAATTGCTTGAATGTCTTTGGCGTTACTAATAATAAATACGATATCATCGGACTTAAAGTAAAACATCAGCGAAGAGTATCCATTGGTAATCAAGCCATTGGCAAGAATTATAGTGATGAACATATATTATACCACAAGCGATTAAATGAATTTTCCCCAATTGAGTCAACTTTTTCATTAATATTTTTATCTTGCGTAACTATGTTACCATCTCCAGTCTTAGCATCAGCTAGCGAAGCATTAGATCTTTTAACAGGATATAAACCTCAAACACCCTCAAGTTTCGTCACCGCAATAGTTATTATAAGCGCTTATATGATCCCCTACAAAATACACAAGTTTTTGTCAACTTTGTAACAATCAATTCTTGTATTCGCTAAACTCAATGTCACTGAACTGAAGAGAATTTATTGTCTCATAATAATACTACATCTGGTATAGAGTCTGCCAACATTAACATAAGTTTGGATTGACCATGAATTTATCTTTTGCAATTGTTGACTAACTCAATTTGCTTTATTATAAACTATTTTATTAATAGAGTTTGGTTTTTAATATTATGATAAAACTGCAATAAATAATTGGATAACGATATTTTTTCTGTAATCCATTTAAAATTTAATTAAGTTAATATTATGGTCAAATAACGATTATCCCTATGCCCTATTTAAACAACTAATTTGGTAACTTCTAAAATTTTAACTAACCAAAATGATATTGCTGGCACTCCTAACACATAAACGATCATAAGCACACGCGCCAGCTTTGCAGCTCCTAATTTATTTCCAATCAGTTGAAGTATAACGGTTGTATTCTGCGCACTTGGCATACATGTTTCTAACAATAATACAAACAAAAGCAATGGATCATTCTTAAATATTGTTTTCACTGCTGGAAAATAGCGTCGCAGCTGATAAAATAGTCCAAAACTTAATGTAGGCATTATGAAGAATCTAGCGAAATAAATAGCCAACACTTGCTTCGCCAGTCCAATTTTTAAGTCAGATGGCGTAGTGTTATTATCTGTTGTAGTAGCTGGATTTACGACAGCTGTGGCCATTGTGAGTGAACCTGCTAATACAAGTAATACTGCTGGTAAATAAGCTGTGCCTAATGTTCTCATTGCTTCGAAAAGTGGATTCAAAAACCCACTTTTATGTAGTAAAAATTTATTCAACGTTGGAACAAACCCAACAATCATTCCAAATATTGAAGCCAATACAGGCGGACTGAATACTCTTTTAGAAATTACTTTTAATTTTTCAATAAACGTTTTTGATGAGTCACTATCTGTTTCACTAAGAATTGCTGGTCCTAAAATCCAAAATAATGGTGACCACCCTAATAGATATAAACTAATATATGCGTTTGACTTTGTCAATAAATTAGAGTTTATATTTGATCTGAAGAGACTATCCACAAATACAAATGGCAAAGGTCCAGAATTGGCAAACGTAGTGCATGCAAGTAATTGTTTTGCATTGTTATCATCCACACTATTTGGTTTTCTATTTCTTCCATAAATTATCAATGAGAATAATTTACCAATTATAAATCCAATCATAATCTGGACCATTGCTAAAAATGGAAGCAAGTACATTGGTGAGAAACCTTTTGATTTATCGATTGATGCAATTACATTTGCAACATTGACAAATAATAAGCAAGGTTGAAATATATTGAATATTAACTTTGATAGAATCGAAATCGCATTTTGATCAAGTAATCCTATCTTCCCAGCTACTGCTCCAATACTGCACGTACTCAATAAATTTAATATTGCTTTTATCGCTGCTTTATTGATGTTACTCGAAATTGCAGCAGATGCTGATAAGGTGATTAGACTAGGCTTTTGTAAGTTTTTCTTATGCAAGAATAATGCAATTTTTTCAGCGCGATTAGCTGGCACATTTCTCTGCAAGTGAGAATATTTATATCTATCATTACTATCAATCCGGCCCTCTGATGATCTATGCACAAGTAAACTCCATCCTTTGGAACTAACTAAATATAGTGTGAAACAACACAGGATGATGGAAAGCATCATATACTGTATAATCAATAGATATTCTCCAGGAAGAACAAACTTCAAATATAAGAAAATGACCAAGTTGAATTCCAAATATAAACATATATTATATTATGGTTATTGGTTATTGGAAATCAGAAATCTTGAAACTGCACACACGCATACGTAACTGGATGAACATTTGATGTCTTATTAGAAAATTGAGTAACTTTAAGTGAGATTGAGTAGTATTTATTAAATCTGGTAGTGATACTCATAATAGTGGATTTAACAGTTAATTGTGTTAAACAACTGACATCATGCAAGGGCTTGCGTTTTAGCATTTTTTTTCGGTCCGTTGTGCGTTGTGTTTTTTTTATGTTTTGGTTGTACACAATATCTGATGTACACATTTGGGTTTCAGTTTTATCTGATCAAGACAATTCCAATGCTGCAAATACAACAACAACAAGAAATTCAATAAAAAATTAAAAAATTATTGATATCCCTAGTATCAGATTGTGCAACAAACGCCATAAGTTCATAACTTTTTTTTTTTAATATTTTCGTTAAATCCATATTTTAATGTTTAACATGAGACGAAGAGGTTCAAATCGGTCGGAGGGACTGAATCGGTTTGCGGGTAGGACAGATTTTGAAAAGTAAGGACACCTACAGCAACTTATACACTTATAAATGTTATTTACCTGAATAATCAACAATATTTTATTTATTACAAATTACTGCGTTTACAATTAATATAGAAAATTTATCAACACACTATATAATAGATAGCTATTATTAGTTATAGAATCTGTTTTTTTTTGAAAATTGCTATCTTCGTTTTTGAGCGGTATTACGCTTCGTTTTGTTGCACATATTATATACCGTAATAAAATTTAACGTGGTCATTGTCACTTTGAATAGAATTCAAGATCTGTGGAGTGAAGCCTGTGAGAAAGAGGGTTTACTTCTAACGAAAGGCGTCAAGGCAGAATTTAAGAAGCGCAAAACAAATGCTGGAAACAAGTCAGAAAAAGCAAAGTTGGATTTTTCAAACTGCTCATTGACAGACAGACATGTATATATATATATATATATATATATCCTTATAATATTGATTTTAAAGGATTTATAATTATGTGATGATATCGATAGATTGTTCTGTTGATGGAAGCATTGGCTGTAAGACCAATTATTGCAAAATTGGATCTTTTTGGGAATACGATATCAGATGAGGTAATTTTATACTATTTTCTTTCAATTCTCAAATATCTGGTTTAATAAACATTTTTTAATTCCAACATCATTATACAGGGAGCTTCAGTGATGATAAAGTTGTTGAAAGGTCAAATTCGTTTGTCAAGGTCGATTGATATTGATTCTCGACTTAGTGCCTCATTTCTTGGGGACCTTCGGGTGTTCGATCAAACAAATAGTAAATTGGTAGATCGTAGCTTGATTCAAATAATAGACAGGGTAAATTTAAATCATATTTAAATTTTATAATAAACTTATCTTGTTTGATATTTTTTACAGCTGTCATTATCATTGCGATATTTAAATGCTCAAACATGTATTCGAGAATTGTATCTAGCAAATACAGCACCGGTAAGTAATATTTGATCGCTCTGTACCAATTTAGCATAACTTTTCAAAATTGTTTTTTAAAATCTGTGCTTGTAAATCATTTTTAATAGATTGCGATTTCTTCAGTTTATGTATCGAAATTGTGGCATGAATTATTTGGAAAAGTCGATAAATCAACACTCTCTCAAGCCTATCAACTGGCAAAAGTCAACGAAAGCCAAATTCTATCATATAAGAATTTGGAAGATATTTTATTGCAGGGATTAATAATAAATGGATCGATAAAATTTGTGGAAGTTAGAGACTTGCTAGAGTAAGTTAGGAAGAATGGATGATTTGTGTTAACATAATATCTAAATTTCCTTTGTTTGTTTTTAGGGAACCAATTTTAAAGGCTCCTTCTATCCATAATCAGTCACATGAAGCCGTTGTGCTTGCTACAAATGAGGTAAATAAATATTATATATGTATAACAGAGTAACATAATGTAAAAATCTTTCTAATAATGATTTTATTGTCATGTGAAGGTTGATTTTGATGGAAAATATGGTGATGATTGCTCAACTGCAGATGGATCGCAAAGTTTGACTTATAATGTGTATGATGATACCTATAATCAGCATGAACCAGTAATTAATAATGAAGTGCTACCATCAAATACATCGCCCGATGCAGAAGACAAAGAGCTGGCTTATAATGACCAAAACCAACCAATCCTTGACACTGCACCGAATAGTTCTTCTTCAGCTGACGCTTTAGATGCTAGTTCTATTCCATTGAATGAAGACATAGACATTCCAACAAACCTCGATTTAATAGATCACACTTTGATATCACTTCAATCTGTGCGAGAATCTCCTTCAATAGTGGAAAATGATGTGGAAGTTGATCAAAAAGAAGATAATCTACTTCAAATACAATCAAATCCGAATGATAATCAAGTCAATGAAGAAGACCATAAAGATATCATTTTGGAACATTCTTGTTCATATGACATTGTAGAAGTAATTCATTCAAGTCCGATAAATGATAATAATAAGACACAATATAAGTTAACCACTTCAGGCGAAAATATTGATGTTGATTTACCATCAAGTTTCAAATCAGATATCGATGACAAAATCAAGAAAGAAAATGAAGTTTTAGAATTGGCTCCTGTTATTGATTTAAATACAATTTCAGATGCTGGTATTGTCAATAATAATTCGATGTGTGTTGCAGACAATGAAGACACTGTTGTGGATAATCTCTCACTTGCCGTTAATATTCCAGAAGAACAAGAGGTCGTATTGAGCAATAATATTATTAAAAACGATGGGGTTGAGGTTAAAATTGAGGAGATTTACAATAATTTGGGAGACAATAGCTCCAATACTAACACTAGTGATACGGTAAATCCTTCCCTTCCAACAGTTCCTGTGATTGAACCATCCCCTTTGACAGTTAATATTGACAAGATGACTTCAACAGATAGCAACAATTCCAGTTTAGTCAAATTTGGATTCGCGGCAGTTGTTGATTGGGATACATTGCATATCGCAAAGGCCTCATCTAATAATAATCTTGACAATGCTTCTTCATCACCAATGATGCGAACAAATCGACCTATTTTATCTGATCGATTAGCTATTGATCGCTCAAATTCTACTAATTCATTCCTTGAAAGTGTTCGAGAGAAATCTAAAAATGTGTTGATTCGATCAAGTATTAGTATGAATCCTGTTTTAATAAACTCATTTTCAAATAATATCGATGTGACAGCAGAACCACCTTCATCACCATTCCAAGTAAGAAGAAGAGATAGTATTGATGCTCTTAATTTAATGATGGATGAACGATCTCCTGTGACGAAGAATATCGAAGCTGCTGCTCATTTTCTCATAATTGACGATGAGAAAGAAGACAGTAACAAGAGTGGTAGTGGAAGTGAGAATGGTCAAACGAATCGTAGTGGAATCAGCATTCCTCCAGCTTCATCTTATATTATAATTCCACCTGAAAATAAATGGAGTAAAATGAGAGTATTAGATCTGTCACATACTGATAAATCATATATTGATTTCTCTGATTATTTAGACCTAACCCAATACAGTGCTCTACAAGTATTAGTATTACGAGGCAACTTATTTTCAGATTTCACAAAATTAGCATTAAGCAATCGATTTTATAAATTAACAGATTTAGATTTAGGTAATAATCGATTATGTGGTATTATATCTAATCATTTTTTACCATGCAGTTTGATTCGAATTGATTTAAGTCATAATAAAATAACTGACATATCAGGATTAGTTATATGTTATAATTTATTAGAATTAAATGTTTCTTATAATTATATAACAAGATTGAATGGATTACCAACAAAAATAACAAAATTAAATATTTCATACAATTTTATTAATAAAGAAGTGAGCTTACGTGTCATCGCGCTGTGTTCAAATCTTCAATTATTATATATTGCTGGTAATCCTATTTTAACTACATTAAGTGGATGGAGAATGAAATTAAGATCATTATTACCAAAATTGAAACAAATTGATGATATTCCATTACATCATACATCAAAACCAAATAATAATAATAATAATAATAATGACAATAATTATCATAATAATAATCAATCACCTGAACGTGCCAAGAAATTAACACGTAAAGAACAAGCTGAACATGATCGAATGAGAATGAAAATGTATGATTTAAAATTAAAAGAAATGAAAAAAGCAAAAGATTTAAAAGATAAAGAAATTGAAATGAAACGTGCTGAAGTAACAAAAATTATGTCAAAAAAAGATATTTTAGAATCTGTCAATCGTATGCATACAGCACAAACAGCTAATGGAAATCGATTATTATATTATTATAGTGGAAATAATAGTAAATATGATGTCAATGATAATAATAGTTATTGTTCATCAAATTATAGTCGAAATAATAATAATAATAATAGTCAATTGATTTGTTATGATAATAATGATAATATTAGTAATAATAATTCAACGCGTGTTAAAAGAAGCTCATCTTCATCATCAATTATGAAGAAACCATCATCTACTTATAATAATAAAAATAAAAAATTATCAAACAAATTAAATAATAATCATAATACTCATAATAATAATGATGATGATAATTCATCAGTTTCATCAGCACCAAATACTTTTTCTCCAGCTTCAAAATTATTATTTAATAATACTATGAATCGATCTGAATTATCAAGACATTATATTGATGAATGGAAGAATAATTCATTACAAGACTTAAAAAAAGCATCAGCCCTTCTAAATATTTTATTTGATATTTCATATGATGATAAAACACTTAATAATAATTGTATATTGATATTTAATAATGCATTACAACATTTAGATTTTTATTCAATAAAAAATTATTATCAAAAATTAGAAAATGAAATTAATAATATTCCTATTTATGATCCTTTTTTATATGATATTAATTTATTACGTGAAAAATTAGAAAAAATAACAATATTATTTCATCAAATGGAAAGTACATTATTATTATGTTCACAACCCGATCATAATTGTATTGATTTGAAAAGAGGAATTCATATTTTAATGATGTCATCTATTGGTCAATATGTTAATCAAAATATTCTGGAAATGTTTGGATGTGCTTATGAAGTAATTAATAATAATTTATTTGATAATGAAACTATTCAAATAGAAGAGAAATCACAGAGCAATAATAATAATGAGTTTTTCCATACGATATGTGATATAAGTTATGATTACGAAGATAATAATTACAATAGTAATAATGATAATAATAATAACAATTTTTACAATAATAATAATAATAATAATAATAATAATAATAATAATAATGCGTATGGATATGATTCGATTGATAATAATCGTGTGATTGATCAAGGTTCAAGTAGATATAATAATACAAATGATGTAAGCACTTTAAATACGATGAAACATGACCTCATTGTAAATAATAATCAGAAATCATCTCAAATAGGTAAGATATTTTATTATATTATTATAATTGTATGTTATTATTATTATAAATTATATGATATCCTAAATATTAATTTTATTATAAAATGAAGCATCGATAGTTTATTAATTTATTAACTTAATAATAATCATAAATAAATAATAATAATAATAAAAATTTTATTTATTTTAATTTTACGTGTATATTTTTAGAAAATCATAATATTTCTCATTCAAAATCACATTCTAATGATGGTGAAGAACATTTATTCAAAACAATAAATATTAATCCTTTACGTGACTCATTCGTTAATTCATCAATTAATTCATCGAAATCAGATGAAAATATCGAAATTTTGAAGAAAACAGTGAGTGTTGACAGTCCATTAAATATAGATTTAAATGCCCCATTAACACCGAAATATAAAAGAAATCGAACACCAAGTCCATTTCGAACAAATGAAATCTCTTCTCCTCGAAGAAGAATAGAAAGTTCAGAAGAAATATTACATCAAATAAATGTTGAAATTATGAATGAAAATAAACAACCGATCAATTCTTTGATACAAAATAATAATAATAATAATAATAATAATAATAATAATAACATTAATAATAACATTATTATTAATAATAATAAAAATGATAATAATAATAATAATAATAATAACGATAATAATAATAATAATAATAATAATAATAATAATAATAATAATAATAATAATAATAATAATAATAATAATAATAATAACGATAATAATAATAATAATAATAATAATAATAATAATAATAATATCAAAATGGACGAATTTAATTTCATATCAAATCAAAACGAAGAATCAGTTTATAAATCTCAATCATCTGAATTACAATCATTTAAGCAAGAGAATCCATTGAGGAAACCTTCTCCAACGTCAAAAGTAAAAGATTTAATATTTGATTTTGAGTTGAGATCAACTCCACCTGCTTCACCTCAACGAAGCAGACCATCATTATCATCATCATCATCAGTTACAGCAAATCATTTGATGCGTAGCCATTCATTCACTTTGAAAGAAAAAGTAATGAAAGAAGATAATAATAATCTTAATAATAATAATAATAATAATAATAATAATAATCAACATTCTGTGACGACTCCCTCAACTCCATTGACACCGATTAATGCCAAAGATCGTTTGTTAGCACGATTATTAAAGAAAGAAAATGTAATTTTAGATTCATCAAATAAGTCGGTGACAATGCCAATACCGGCGCCTGTAATTGTAACTGAGGACAAAGTATCTGTACCTGTGATCATAAATAATAGTGATATTGGCGATGATTCAGATCATCCGAATGAACCATTTCCTCACATCCAATCTAATAATGTAATAATCGACAATAATAATAATAATAATAATAATAATAATAAACAAAACGATGATATCCAAGCGAAATTACATGTTATTACGTCATTCTCGAATGATGATATAAATAATCATTATAATAATAACGCCACACCTACTGTTCATTCTCAATCAAATACTTCAATTCCAATCATTCATCAAATTGAAACGGTTGAAAGTCATAATAATGATCATAATGATAATAATAATGTGATAATTCGACATAATATTATTAATGATAGTATTTGCACAAATCTAACTTATCAAGAATCAGTTTTGCTTGATTTGTCACCAAAATATATAATTAGTTCTGATATTACCACAATGACAATACCTGATAATACTAATAATACTACTAATAATAATGATAATAATAACAATAATAATGATAAAACTACTACTATGAATAATAATAATAACAATAATAATAATGAAATTGTGAAAGTTGATTCAAATGAAAATGTTTCAAATAATAAGTCAACAGCAAGAGAACGTCTATTAGCTAGATTAGAAAAAAATAAAGTGAAAAATTAATCATTTTATTATCATCATTATAATAATATTTTGTCACATCATTCCTGTGTTAAGCGAGGATATGCTAATAGATGTGACATTATTTCATGAAGAAGAGGATCTTCATCTCTTCTCAGCTCTTAAAAATTCAGTTGTATTTATAATAAATGATTATTATTCGGTGATGTATACCGATTATGATTATTATTATGTGAATTATATAATTTTATGTGATACTATTATTATTGCTTAGTATGTTGGTATCTTTGGTGTGATATGTATTGTTGCACAGCATATGACTCATTTTTGATGATAATAATTAATTGTATATAATAATTGTAAGCATTGTTTATATCACACGTATACTCAAATATGCTCGTATTCCCACACATACGCTTATATCCCCACACGTATGCTCATGTATGTCTTATCCCCACACGTATGCTCATGTATAGGTTATTCTCACACGTATGCTCATGTATAGGTTATTCTCACACGTATGCTCATGTATGTCTTATTCTCACACGTATGCTCATGTATGGCGTATTCTCACATTCTCACACGTATTAAGAGAGCTGCTGTATAGGACCTGATTTGATGAAATAAAAGTTTTTTTTGAAAGTAAATTATTATTATTACTTCTGATATTTACTTTTATTATTATATTTTTTTATACCGATAATTTTATTCGGAACTTATTCAAAGTAAAATTTAAATAAAATATTATCAATATTAATATTCATTTTTAATAAAAATAATTACTGTTTCAAATGTTAATATCGAATAAAATTATGAACTCGTTTGTGAAGCTTTTTTAAGCTATCTGGGAGGGTTGATGATATTAAAAATCGAAATTTAAGTTTGTTAATAAATAATTATAATATCATTTATAATAATTATTGTATCATGTAAAATAGTATTTTGAAAAGATATAAAAATAATTATAGTAATTTTCTGTAATTATTCATTATATTATTATTTTATTATATGAACATTTAGCTTTCAGAATTATTATTAAATAGCTAAAATGACGGTTTTAAGTATCTCCAACCCAACAAACCCAGTACCTAACAACCCAAACGAAAAAGTCTAATATAATAATAGTGCATATTATTATTTTTCTCAATAATATGTCATTTTTTTTGAAGAAAGAATGAATTATTTTGACATAATAATGATAATAATATTAGGAATGATATTAATTAATTATTCACTGTTCGATTTCTTTTTTGTTTGGTATATAAGTACTTCATATAATTAGTAACTTACTTCTGATCATAAAGGGTTTGATTATTGACATTATCAGTAAATATTTACTTCACAAATAATTAATAATTATGATCATAAAATAGTTTTCAATATATTATATATATTATATATCAAATAATAAATTTTTCTTTTTTTATAATATTAATTAATATATTATTTTCTTCTATGAGATGATGATAATGATGATGTCTTATTATCATTTTGAGAGAATTTAATATCAGGACACACTTCAATCATATTTTCAGGCCATATATAAACACAAATTATCCAATAAATATGTAATAATGAGACTAAAACACAAACTGCAAAGCCTGAAAATGGGCCAATTGTGGAGTATCGTAACAATCTTAATGCTAAGGAAGGGACTGGTGTCTGATGTATATTATCATATACGATTTCTGTCCTTTTTGCAACATCAAGCCAATTATACATCGTTTTGATTCGTTCATGGAATTCATTCGGATTTATTCGACGAGAAATGGAAATAGCTTCAATTAATGCTTCAGATATTGCTTCTATGGTAGGTTCAGCAAATTTAATCATTGATGGTGGAAGAACTTCTGGTACACCACCTACTTTTGTCGAGACAACAAATAAACCACATGATGCTGCTTCTAATAAAGCGATACAAAATGATTCTGTTAATGAACAGTTTAGAAATATGTGACCACGAACTAACACATCACGTACATTTTGATGTGGCACTGCACCAAGTAATTCTAATCGATCATGTAGTTGATATCGCTCACGCATTTCTTCTAATAATAATTTCTTTGGTCCATCACCACCAATTATGAAATGAACATTATTTACTTTTGAACAAACAATAGGAATTACTTTTACAAGCAAATCAATTCCTTTTCTGAATACTAATCGACTTACTAATACAATATTAATTGTATTAGTTGGGTACCGCCTTAATGGGTCCGGTGTGAATTTTGTTGCATCGACTGCATTTGGAATAGTTGATACATACAAAGGATGCAATGATGCTCGTAACACTAGATTCTCTCGACAAGTGTTTGAGACACATATAACATGATCAATATCAGAGAGAGTTGCTTTTAATATCATATTAATATGAATACTAGCAATGTCTGCAAATCCAAACAGACTATGATCTGTATAACACACTCGGTATCCCATGGTTCTTGCATACATGATACATTCGTGAGCCATGGGAGATATGCTCTGGTGACCATGCACTATGCTGATTTTCTCTCGTATTAAAATGTTTCGAAACAATGGTAAGAATGATAAACAGGTTGGCAAAATAACTTGATCGTAAATAACAGCGAGGGATAAGTAGTAAACTTTTAGTCCATTGGTCATGTATCGTATTCCTTGTCGACCATCATATGAATGAGTTATAATGATAACTTTGTGACCATGTTGGAGTAGACATTGCGATAGACACCAAATATGCATTTCAACACCACCTAAGTTGGGATAAAAGAAATCTGATACCATACAAATGCGATGTTGAGAAAAATTTCTTTTTGATTTGCTTGAATTCTTTCGTTTGATTGTGGTCATCTAAAATGAATAATGAATTTTGAGTTTATAGTTTTCTTAAGAATTACCAGACTAGCTTTATAGAATGAAAAAAACTTTAATAAGGTTTAAATATAGTTCTCAAACTAAACGTTATTCGTTGAAGAACTAACTTTCACAAAGAAACAATTGCATAAAAAATATTTTGCAGTCGTATGTACTATATTGAAGGAGTTACAAGTACTCAAGTACTGGCACTTCAATCGGAACATTTTACTTACATAATGAAACAAGATATAAAGTTATCCAAACAATAAAAAGTGGATTTCTGATTTTTACTGTATATCTGTAGATTCTATCAACATTTCACAACAAAATTCAACATTTTAACCGAAGTGGTACCAAGACGGTTTGATAATTGTGTCTGCGGGGGGGGGGGGGGGTATGGTTTCGTCTACCGTAACTTATTACAAATCTATGGCATTTTTAATTTTTAATGAATAAAGTTGAACTGCCGCTTAATATTTATCACTAAATTTTATTCAACAATATTTTTAAAACCAAAGTTTAAGAAGTGTTTTGTGGATACTTAGTTAACAATCACCTAGTTTAAGCTCCTTAATTATAACAGAATTTTTATCATTATTATAAATTATAAAAAGAAACATTTTATATGTTACAAAAATATTCATCCATTTATTCAAACATTCCGTGGAACTCCTACATTTCATATTGTGCTGTTTACAACCATTTCTTACAGTTTGCGATCAGAGATATAAATAGAAAATGGGTGACAAAAACAATGATCAATCAAAGAAGAAAAACCCAGCTCCAACTCCTCGATCAGTCAAACGAAAGAGGAAGAAGGGTGCAGCAGCCGCAGTAAAAATTCCGCAAGGTACTATAACTGATAATAAAAAAATTAGTGTTGCTCAGAAAATTAGATTAATTTCGAAAGTTATATAAATAACCTTAATCATGTAAACCAAAAATTAATGTATTTTTAACTTTACCCAGTATTTCCAACATCCAAGTGTAAATTAAGACTTCTTAAACTGGAAAGAATCAAAGATTATTTGTTGATGGAACAAGAGTTCATACAAAATCAAGAAATACATCGCCCGCGTGAAGAACAAAATGACGTATGTTAAAATATTTATATCAATATTTACTTCATAACGGTAACTCTTTATAATTACATTAAAAATAGAATGAAAGGGCAAAGGTTGATGATCTGCGTGGAACTCCGATGTCTGTCGGTACTTTAGAGGAAATGATTGATGACAATCACGCCATCGTGTCTTCTTCTATGGGACCTGAATACTATGTGGGCATCATGTCGTTTGTAAATCAAGACTTATTAGAAGTTGGATCTTCTGTACTTTTACATAATAAGGTAAATTCTTGAATCTTATTTTTATAACACGAAATAATTGCTTATTTTTGTTTAGATCATGTCTGTGGTTGGAATATTACCTGATGATGCTGATCCTATGGTCAGCGTGATGAAAGTTGAAAAAGCCCCTTTAGAATCTTATGCTGATATTGGTGGACTTCATGATCAGGTAAAATATTTATTTAAAAATTTTATGTAACTTTTAAATCATATTTCTACCGATTTTTACTGTAAAAAGATTCAAGAAATAAAAGAGGCGGTGGAATTGCCTCTCACACACCCAGAACTATACGAAGAGATTGGAATAAGACCACCCAAAGGTGTTGTGTTGTATGGTGAACCAGGAACAGGTAAATATAGATTGTATGATACTTGATAAGAAATAAATAATTCTTAAAATAAAAATTTGGATATTATTCAATAATATAGTCAGATTTGTAGTCTCTCAGGTTCCAAGAGTTCAGAAATATCTTCAAAATATTAGAAATATTAGATATAATTCGTATCCTATCTCGTTGAGCATGAAATACATCTTAATGCTGAAACATAAGCAGATTTGAATATTTTCGGGGTCGTCAACGTCTTCTTCATTATTTGATGTTGACTATCCCGAAAACAATATTCAAATCTGCTTATTGACATGTAATCCATGCTTAACGAGATAAAATAAGATTGTATCATAAGTTTCTACTATTTTGAAGATAATTCTGAACTATTTTGTCATCAGACAAAGACATGAGAAGTTAAAAGGTCTTAAGGATATTTATTGTTTTGTCCTAATTTTCTCATTAGGTAAAACTCTTCTTGCTAAAGCTGTTGCGAATCAAACAAGTGCAACTTTCTTACGAGTAGTTGGATCTGAACTAATTCAGAAATACTTGGGAGATGGTCCTAAACTTGTTCGTGAGTTATTCCGTGTTGCTGATGACTTATCACCTTCAATTGTTTTCATTGATGAAATCGATGCTGTTGGAAGTAAACGATACGAATCAAGTTCAGGTGGAACACGTGAAATCCAACGTACTATGCTTGAATTATTGAATCAATTGGATGGTTTTGATGAAAGAGGTGATGTGAAAGTGATTATGGCAACAAATAAGATTGAAAGTCTTGATCCAGCTTTAATTAGACCTGGAAGAATTGATCGTAAAATTGAATTTCCACTTCCTGATGTTAAAACAAAACGAAACATTTTTAAGATTCATACTGGACGTATGTCATTAGCAGATGATGTGGATTTGGAAGTATTTGTTATGAGTAAAGACGAATTGTCAGGTGCTGATATTAAAGCTGTTTGTACTGAAGCTGGATTATTAGCATTACGTGAAAGAAGAATGAAAGTAAATCAAGAAGATTTCGTCAAAGCAAAAGAGAAGACTTTGTACAGAAAAAGAGGAAATATTCCTGAAGGATTATATTTATAATTGTTGAGTAAAATTAATCAAATACCTGGAATAATTAGGAATATTGTGGTTTTGAAAACATTTTTTGAATCTATTATCTAATGGTAGTTAAGTTATCAATTATTTACTATGATTTATCAAAATTGTTCAAATTGTAGTTAGTCAGTATCATTACTACGTAGTGATAATTTGGCAATATGGAATTTGTTTTTTTAAATAATACTGGCTGGAGAGTCCAACCGTTTATGACTGGTCGACTTCGATTTTATTTGAAAAAAGTTATGCTACAAATTTTTTAAATTAACAAATATAATTAATATTAATGATTGAACAAACATTTATAAAAATATCGTTAATACAATAAAACTTTGTTTTAAAAAATAGAAATTTTAAGCCATCATGTCATCACCCTCTGCTTCTTCATCGAATTCACCCTCATCCTCAGCAGTAGCATCTTGGTATTGTTGGTATTCTGACACAAGATCATTCATGTTTGATTCAGCTTCCGTGAATTCCATTTCATCCATACCTTCTCCAGTGTACCAGTGAAGGAAAGCTTTACGTCTGAACATAGCAGTGAATTGTTCAGAAACTCTCTTCCAAACTTCTTGAATGGCAGTAGTATTTCCAACGAAAGTGGTGGCCATTTTCAATCCTTTAGGAGGGATATCACAAATAGATGCTTTAACATTGTTAGGAATCCATTCAACGAAGTATGAAGAGTTCTTGTTAACAACGTTAAGCATTTGTTCATCAACTTCTTTGGTTGACATTCTTCCACGGAAAAGACAAGCACAAGTTAAATAACGACCATGGCGAGGATCAGCAGCACACATCATGTTTTTGGCATCGAATTGTTGTTGGGTAAGTTCTGGAACAGTTAAAGCACGATATTGTTGGGAACCACGGGAAGTTAATGGAGCAAAACCCATCATGAAAAAGTGAAGACGAGGAAATGGAACCATATTAACCGCCAATTTACGAAGATCACAGTTTAATTGGCCAGGAAAACGCAAGCAACAAGTAGTTCCACAAATAGCAGCAGAAACCAAGTGATTTAAATCTCCGTAAGTGGGGGTGGTCAATTTAAGGGTACGGAAACAGATATCATAAAGAGCTTCGTTATCAAGGGTGAAGCATTGATCAGCATTCTCGACCAACTGATGAACACTCAAAGTTGCATTGTATGGTTCGACAACAGTATCTGACACTTTAGGTGAAGGAATGACAGAGAAAGTTGACATAACACGATCAGGATATTCTTCACGGATTTTTGAGATGAGAAGAGTTCCCATTCCTGAACCAGTACCACCACCCTAAATCAAAGCAAGTAAAAGAAGTGAGATAACAAAGAAGATCTGTGTAAAAATGCTTACCATTGAGTGGGTCATTTGGAAACCTTGTAGGCAATCACATGACTCAGCTTCTTTACGAACAACATCAAGAACTGAATCAATCAATTCAGCACCTTCAGTATAGTGACCTTTAGCCCAGTTGTTACCGGCACCAGTTTGTCCAAAGACGAAGTTATCTGGACGAAATAGTTGACCGAAAGGACCAGCTCTAACTGAATCCATAGTACCTGGTTCAAGATCCATAAGAATAGCTCTAGGAACATAACGGCCTCCAGTAGCTTCATTGAAATACACATTGATTCGTTCTAATTGAAGATCAGAATCACCGTGGTATGTTCCAGTAGGATCAACACCTGTGCCAACACAAAATAATTTTCAATGAGTTGAAGGTTGCTTTTCATTAAAATAGTACTTACCATGTTCATCACTGATAACTTCCCAAAATTTGGCTCCGATTTGGTTACCGCATTGACCAGCTTGGATATGAACGATTTCTCTCATTTTACAGTGTTAAACTTCTGATGTACTTGACGTATTTTGTTTGTGTTTTGAAAGGGTGCTCTTCAGACTTTTTACCACAAAACAGTTTTGCTTTCTACGATCTTGAAGAGACACAATCTTTTTGAATATTCCAATTTAACCATTTAACCACTTATAAACAATGACAAAATACTGCATGCGAAGCTTAGCAATTAAAGATCAACTTATGAGGTCAATTTTTCAGTACTAAAAATCTATCAATCATTTACTTATTAAAATCAACTACTGTAAAATTAAAATTGTAGTTTTATTACATTTTATAATGCCATGGCAATCTTGATTGCTGGGATTTATATAAATCATATGATCTATAAGAATATATTTCTGTAAGTGAGATTGTTCAATTTTTGTGGATATTTTATTCCAGACCATTTCTCAATTGAAATTCTCAACCAAATACCAAACTCCAACGTAACTTAATTAATAAGTTATTAGAAGGTAAGAGAGTAGTCTTATTCTGTTAATTATTTCTGGTGGAATGATTGCGGTATATTTTTTGAAACATTTCATAGAATTCATCTTGATAATTCTGTAATATTAAAGTCACAAATACGTCAATGTTGAAGTTGTTGGTATCACATAATTTCAAAAGATATAATTTAAGTGCAAATTATCATGTTTCAAAAATTTCCAACAAGCTTATAACAGAACTAGTCCCAGCTTTAGGTGAATCAATTACTGAAGGATCTATATCAAATTGGCTAAAAAATGTTGGAGATCCTGTTGGTGTGGACGAAGTTGTTGTAGTAATTGAAACTGATAAAGTCACAGTTGATATAAAATCTCAAAACGCAGGAATTTTGACGAAGAAAATTGCAGTTGACACAGTAATCGTTGGAAATCCTCTTTTTGAAATCGAGACGGAAGGGGGAGTCCAACCAATTCCAACAAAAGAAAATTTATCAACATCGCAAAAAGCAGTAAAAATTAATGTAGAAGAATTGCATCATAAGCATCGAACTCCTTTGATTAAATTCGTTGGTAAAAGATCACATGAGAAATTTCTACTATTGAAGCAAGATTCTTCGCCACAAAAACCAATAGAAATAAAAGAAACAAAAATAAAATCGAGTAAGAATAGTGTCTCGTTTTTGACCCTAAAGGATAAAGCATGGTATGGAAGACCTCGTTTATCACAAAAAGAAATTGACGCAGTTGAGTCAGGAGGAGCTACTGTTTTTTGAAGTATGTATTTTTGAGTATTTTTATTTAATAAAATTTTGGTTAAAATTGTTATAAATTAGATTTATGAAATATTTTAAAAAGATTCACTTATTCAACTTCAGCTACATCCCACGGTCCACGGTATGATTTTTTATTTACTAACATTGCCCTGAACCAATATGGAGCAACTAACCACAAGAACAACATAAACATTTCATATACAGCAAATAAAGTTTTATCCAAAAACCATAACAATATACTTGCTACGATCCATTGGAATAAAGCAAAATAAAAGTGCAAATTAATAGATCGTTTCTTTATTAACCTTGATGTTGATGGAAACAACGAAAAACTTAATACAGCGAATAGGATTAGTGCCACAACTTGTTCCACATTTTGTAAACGTGATGCCAAAATAATTGCAACCACCATAGCTGCATTTAATGAGGTAGACCCAAAATATGAACTTTCATCGCTGTGTATATGAGCATAATCATAAAATACTAAATGTAGCGTTGTAAAAAATATTGCTAATGCATGTATCGTGTCTGAAGAATATGTTGAAGTTAGAGTTCGCAAAATAGGAGCAGCAATCCTTAAGCAGATACCAAAAAGAGTGAGTGATTGAAGAGTTTCAACTAGGGTTAACTTATTTTCAACAGATAGTACTCTATGTATGGCATATCCAACCAGTAGTAGTAAGAAATCTATGAACTCTATATAAACCAAGAACTTATTGTCAATAGAAATATATTTGTACGTTGTTAAGAAAGTAACACAAACAGTAAACTGTTGTGCCACAATTGATGCATTTATTATTAAAGTCGAAAACGATACATCTCCTTGATCATCCTTATCCATATTAAGTTGATCCAGAAACTTGTTTGGGACATAGTTATCTTTATATGATTGTTTTTCGTACAATATTCTCTTCCATTGTTTATTAAAAGAAAAATTTAATCCTTCCATAATTCAATAATTCAATGCTAATTATAGTTACGAACAAAAAAATTATCGTAGTTCATGTTTCCAATTTCCAAGTAATAAATATCAGTTCTGAATAATAGAATTCGAGAAAAATATTAACACTTTAAAAATATAAACTCAGACATGATACATGATACATGATACATGATGTCATGATGTTGAGATATTGAGATGTTGACTACCGCAGATTTTCATATTTTTAAAGATAAAAATTCATGTTTTCGATTATTTGATAGATATCTACAGTACGAACTAATAAAACAAAGTAATTTTTATTTTTACAGCAGAACAGCAGACCGTAATGTATAATGAATGAATGACATTCAGAAATATGTTTTTCTACATTCTACTAACTCTAGTATAAAGTTTTTTTTATATGTATAAAAGTTGTTTGTAGATGGTTCTTCTGTTGTCGGATGTATAGGGAAAAGTCTGTCTGATGACAAAATATTTTTAATTATCATCAAAACTCTTAAAATAATTTGATTTCCAATAGAATTCTAATAATCATCATACAAATCAATTTTCAACCCATTATATATTTATAATATCCTTCTGAAATAATTTTAACGTTAATAAATGTGTGGTTAGTGTTGTTATAAGTAAAATACTAACGCCTAGAAAATTTTGAAGAAGGTGAACGATTACAATGTAAAATTAATTAATGAAATTCTGATTGACAAGAATTCGAACATGGAAAATAAAACCTTGCACATTGGGAACTGAGAATACACAAATCAATTGACTCAAGATACATATTTTACTGTACCTAAACTTTTTTCGTAATGTCTGCCTTTGACTCAATTCCAACCTCAATTCCTGGTCAAATGTCTCTTGAAGAGCATGATCCTTTGCTGTTCGATTTAATTGAAAAAGAAAAGTTTCGTCAATGGTCAGGCATTGAGCTTATTGCGAGTGAAAATTTTACTTCGAAAGCTGTTATGTCATGCTTAGGCTCAGCATTGACTAATAAATATGCTGAAGGATATCCAGGAAAGAGATACTATGGTGGTAATGAAGTCATTGATCAAATTGAAACATTGTGTCAAGAGCGAGCTTTGCAAGCATATGGTCTTGATCCTGCCAAATGGGGTGTAAATGTGCAACCATACTCAGGTTCCCCTGCCAACTTCGCAGTCTATACTGCATTACTTAAGCCTCATGATCGTATCATGGGATTAGATCTTCCTTCAGGTATGATTTACAGCGCAATGGTGCAACACTTGTATACCACTTATTATTTTACCATTCCTTCTTTCAGGTGGTCACCTTACTCATGGTTTTTACACATATTCCAAAGCCGATAACATGCGAAAGGCTGTTTCTGCTACATCGGTATACTTCGAATCATTACCATACCGTGTCCACCCTGCCACCGGATTAATCGATTATGAATCGCTTGCTGCCCAAGCTGCGTTGTTCAAACCAGCTCTTATTATTGCAGGTGGATCTGCGTATCCAAGAGATTGGGATTATGCAACTTACAGAAAAATCGCTGATGAGAATGGATCTCTTCTGATGATGGATATGGCACATATCTCCGGTTTAGTTGCAACTGGTGAAGCTGCCAACCCTTTTGATTTCGCTGATGTCGTTACCACCACAACTCACAAATCTCTTCGTGGTCCACGTGCCGGAGTTATTTTTTTCCGTAAAGATGAACGCAATTTCGAAGCGAAGATTAATGCTGCAGTTTTCCCAGGCTTACAAGGTGGTCCTCATGTGCATCAAATTGCTGGTGTTGCAACTCAATTGAAAGAAGTCAATTCCGAATATTTCAAAGATTACTCAAGACAAGTTCGTGCGAATGCCCGTGCATTAGCTGACCAACTTGTTTCAGTCCATGGATATACTCTTGCAACAGGTGGAACAGATAATCATTTGGTTTTATGGGACTTGAAGCCTCAAAACCTAACTGGATCCAAGATGCAAACTGTTTGTGACGCATGCTCTATTACACTCAATAAAAATGCTGTCCTTGGAGATAAATCAGCCCTTACACCTGGTGGAGTAAGAGTTGGAGCACCTGCATTAACAACTCGTGGTTTCAAGGAAGCTCATTTCAGACAAGTTGCTGACTTCTTACACCGAGCTGTTCAAGTCGCTTTAAAATTACAAACTACTTCTGGTAAATTATTGAAAGACTTTGAAAATGCCGTGAAGAACAGTGCAGAAGTGAAAGCCCTTCGTGTTGATGTCCAAAATTTCGTCACACAATTCCCAATGCCTGGCTTCGATGTTGCAACAATGAAGTACAAAACTTTGGAAACTCTTTAAAACACACTATTAAATCATTGTAATAACAAATAGCATCTGAAATGATTTCGTTGGTTTAATTAATCTTCTTAGTATAGTTATATTTATTTCAGTCAACTTGTTAAATATTTAAAGCAAATAAATATTGCAATTATTTTTATTTTTAACAAAACAATCATTTTATATGTAAATGTTATATCAAACTTCCTAAAACAGAATGTACTGTTTGGTTGTTGAAATAAGCGTATTTTTTTTGGAGAAAATATATCGAAACTTAAAAGTAGTTGTTAAAACTAAATTTATTCTCAAACACTGATAAGTTTCATAAACGATTCATATCTTCTAGGATTAATTTGACCATTTTCAACTGCATTTCGAACAGCACATGTATTTCCTTCCGCATGAGAATGCTTGCAATTGCGAAATTTGCATTTCGATATGAAAGGATAAATTTCAATAAAACCAAGTTTAATATCATCTCTTGATAAATGCCATATTCCAAGTTCACGTATACCAGGCGAATCAATTATATTGCCTCCATCAGCAAGTTTATATAAGCGAGCATTACTAGTAGTATGAGCTCCAATATTCACATTTTTTATTAATTCTCCAGTTTTTATATTAAGCGATGGTATAATACTATTAAGTAAACTTGATTTACCAACACCTGATTGACCAACAAACATAGAAGTTTTATTTACTAAAGCTTGTTTCAAGCTCTCTATTCCATAATTACTATCAATTATTGAAGTTTTAAAAGTATTATAACCAAGTTTTTCATAACAATTCATATTTTCAAGTAATTCATTCAAAGAAGAACCTAAAAGGTCCATCTTATTCACAATAATTGATACGTTTGGAATATTTGATGCATGTGCAGCAATAATATAATTATCAATTGTTGATAATGGAACTAATGGTATCGATGAAACGATTAGAAATAATTGGTCGATATTAGCAGCTATACTTTTTAATTGTAATTTATTTGAGTTACTAGTAGCAGATGGTCTTTGTAGAATATTTCTTCTTTCATAGACTGATAAAACAACACCTTGATTGAAACTACCATTATGAAATTTAAATAAGACATTATCACCAACTGCAGCATGAACATCTACTAAATTAGATCTCTGTAAGCATTGAATTAAAGTATTATTTCCATCATTTGCATTTTCTATTTCAACCAACAAACGATCACCCAGCCGTTCAATCACTAATCCATTATGTTGCTGTTCTTCATAATCAGTGCTATTTTCAATTGTTTGGGGTTGTTTTTTATTTTGCTTTTTGCTAAGTTGTTTCAATTTCCAATCTTCAGGTTTTATTATCTTTTTCTTTATGGAGAGCAATCGGAATAATTGATAATTGCTTCTAACATTTAAGTGGAAATAGTTAACATTTTTCAACGCACCCACAACAGAATACAGAATAGATTTATTGGAATAGAATCTAAAAGATGAAAATAGTATATGAACCATAAGGAAAATAGTGGCTGTGAAAACAATTCTACACGAAACAACCATAGAAAAAGGAGGAGACCCACAATGATCTATAGTTTATTCGAAATATAAAACATAGTGTAATTGTAATTTGGTATTGGTATTGTTAATGTAGCTGCAGTAAGTTTGATTAATTTAATGTAAATTTGTGCTATATACTACAGTGACTAAATGCATCGCATATCGCATATTCAGTCATTCAATACGAGTGTACAGTGTACAAATCACAAATCAGCAAATCAACCACTGAATATACTGTATATACAGTATGTATGATATAAACAGTTAAGCAATAATAATGTATCACCAACATACACTTTAAATAGTACCTTAGTTCTTATGTCAGCAGCAATATTCAATACCAGTAGGGTAAGCCAACAGTAAAATTCAAGAAGAAAAAAGATCACCTAGTGTGTATATCTATCTGTTGTTGTTGTGAAATAACTTAACTACTACAGTATATATTGGTATTTATATCAAATATTAAATATATCAATACTGCATACTGAACCAATTAACTTACCGGTAATAACATACTAGTTAATTTTTAAATCAGGATACCCCCCCCCCTCCTTACTTCAACCAACCACTGCCCGTTGAAGCATTCTTAAACTTGCATTATTAAAATCAAATCTGCCTGCATTGTCATTATATTAATTATGTTAATAACATAATTTGCGTATAAAAAAGTATTCTGAGAAAGTGCGTAGAAAAAAACCGACGAGTGATGATGAGAAAGATATGAATTCATACCGGTACAGCTTTTCGTTGAGTTCAATTGTGAATTATTATTAGCACAAAAATTCAAATTTAAAAATATAGCATATCATATTTCTACATTTTAAAAAATCGAAAAAAATCAGTTAATTAATAGCAGCTGGATGCTGGATCTGCTGGATACCATATGATTGAAAATCGATCAAAATAAAATCTATAAGCATTATATTTTAAAAATTGAAAGAAGAAAATATGGAGAAAGATAAGGTTGATGATTTTTCGAATCCTTCGATCTGGAACACAAGAGCTTATTTTATCTTGTTTATGTTGATGGGAGCTGGAGCTAACTGGGTATATCCAACAGCTCTCGCTCAAGAAATACCATATTTTGAAAGATACGCACCAGAAAAGCTTTGTGTAGCTACTTATATGAATGCAACAACGAATATTGGATTGTTTGCTATGGTTATATATGTATACTTTCATGAACAGATACATCATTCCGTTTCAGTTCCTTCTTTATTATCTCTGTCATCATTTGGTTGTTTCTTTACAGCTCTAACGTATAGTATAACAGTTAATAATATATCATTATTGTTGTATATTGGATGTGTGTTGGGTGGTACAGTTGGAGCATTGTCAAGTGTTATCATGAATCCATTTATGACAAGATTCCATAATGATTTTATTAGTGCTGCAAGATCCGGTGGATCTGCATATATCCTTTTAACTGCTTTAATTGCATTAGCACAAAACCCAGGTTCTATAGATGAAAGCTTTTCAACAAGAGTTTATTTGATAATTTTTGGATTTTTGTTGTTATTACCATTGCTAGCATATTATGCCATCACAAAAAATAATCTTGGAATTCGACCACCACAACTAAATGATAAATATATTGATCCTGAAAAAGAGTTTGATAATGTCTCTATAGTATCGAAGGATAATGTAAATTCTCACTCAATGGAAAATGGACAATTGTGGAATCCGATTCATAATAATAGTAATAATAAAAGTAATAATAACAATAATAATAATAATAATAATAATAATAATAATAATAATAATAATAATAATAATAATTTCAGCGATAATTCTTCACTGGAAAGTCAATCGAATTTCAATGATTTAATGAATCCAGAACACACGACTAAATTTGAAACGTTTAATATGGGACGACTAAGTGAAACTTGGACAAAAACGAAGCAAATTGATAATATAATCGACCGTTTCATGTTTAATTTGATAGATTTTTGTCTTCCTCATAAAATAGCAAATCGTTGGCCATGGCTTAAAGCAACCATACCATATATGCTTACAGTAGGATGGGTTAATTTTAACACATGGGGAATAGTAACAGCTTTATTTCCATTCGCGATTAATAATGTATCGATTGGATCAGGTGCGACTAATCTAGCATTAGGATACGAATTAGGCGCGATGTTTTTAGTGATGGGAGATTTATCAACAACAATAATAAAAATCCCAATCTTTGCAGCATTACTTGTGTTTAGTTCATTTTGCTGTACGATTTATTTAGCAGCATTAAATCTCCCCGGATTCCATACGAGTGCTGCTGCACCTATGCTAATAATAATATTTGCTTTTCAACGATTTTTAGAATCTCATTCTGTCACTTCAGCATATCGAGCAGTTGCAACGAATACACCGTTGGTGTATCGTGAAGCTGCGACAAGAGCTGTTGGTATGTCAGATCAGTTCTCAACTACTATTGGTGCCGTTGCATCAACTGTATTAGTAACGGTACTCTTCGCTTGTGGGACAGGTGCAGATGATGATACTACTGGCAGAAAACTTATATAAACTTACACCCTCTACCCCCCCCCCCAATATGTAGGATCATATTTCATGGATTTGTGACTCATCATTGCATCATGTGGTATGATGATAATATAAATATTATACATTTTTGATGTTTTATCAAACAATTCTGAATAATATTAAAAATAATTAAAAAATTAATATATTTTGTATCATAATAAAAGTTCCTATCTGATATTATTGTATTTGATGTCATCCTAATTACGTTAAAAATAGTTTTATGTGAAATTTATGATTAATCAATAATGAGTAACTCAATTCTTAAAAAAAAATATTAAAAAATAAAATGATTTCATTATTATTATTATCATCAATACCAATAATGGATAATCGTATCAGATTATCTGTTAAACCTATGACTAGACGATCTTTCAGAGAGACAACAGTGTGTGTCATGAGTGCTGGTGAACAAGCCAAAGATACAACAATCTTGAGGTGAGTTTAGATTTTTTTTTGACAATTAGTAATCCACCTTTCACATATATTACTATTATTGATTCTGATGTAATGCCTTGACTTTTGGCTAATTCATACAGGTAACGTAACTATTATAGTTTATCATATTTTTATGAGTTCCTATTTGAAGATTAGAAGAATATGTTATGACATATAATAACAATATATTATTAGTATATAATACTGAATATTAAAGCAAAATTATCAAATATTTTCATCCCATGAACGAACCATATCGTCTATGCCAATAATAAAATTTTGGAGTTTTATTATTATCATCTATTATTATTATAAAAATGGATTGATATTACATATAAGTTATTCATTGTAATATCGTCTTAAAACAAAAAAAACAATAATTTTCAAATGATAATTTTTTAATGTTATTATAGTATAAATATGAAAATATGATACCCTCCCCACCATTCATTCGATTATAAACCCATAAGACAACGGAACAGGGTTCATAACAATATTATATTTTTGGTAAAAACCCTTTCACCTGTAATGATGCTATAATTCCTATTATATGCTATATATCTGCTTTGTATAACACCAAGAAAACATTCTTATATATAATAAATTAGTATTATAATTTCATTTCTTATATGATGAAGATATGTTATTATTATTATTATTATTGTTATTATTATTATTATTATTGTTATTATTATTATTATTATTATTATTATTGTTA
>VKHH01006020.1:0-31159 GCA_015144975.1 Epipyxis sp. PR26KG | reverse complement strand
GATAAATTAATAACTTACAATAGCTCCAAACTTCATTATAATAATTATAAATATCTAATTATACTTAAAAACTATAAAATCTATCTTGAGTTTTAACTATTGACACTATTGAACAATAATAAACTTATTTTTCGCCCCTTCTACGCGATGACTCATCATTATTTCAAAACACTATATTTTGGATAATTGCTTCCTACAGTGGGTAAGTCCAGTCAGAATCGATAATTTGTTTCGTAATTGGAGTCTAATCATGAATAATCTATAATCTATAATATATACTGAAAATAATAAGTAATTACAATCGTCAATACACAGAAATTTCAAAAAATCTGTTCATTGCATCATTACATTTTTTTAAATTTATCTTCCAATTCCAGCATAATATAAATTAATATGTGGTTTATTTGTTTTATCTATATTCTCCATATCGCAATATTTTTTTCAAGTCTTAGTTCCTTCAAGCATATTTTACATGTTAAATATTCTAAACGATATGGATCGAACCATCGCAATAGTAAAACAACTAGCGTCGAGCTTGGACTGTCGAAGTCAACCGTACAATTCATTCATGAAAAAATTGGTGGTTTTGGTGATATAGAAGTTTCACAACATTCTTCAACGAATCCAGCGCTGCTATATTTACCGGGATTAGATGGTGTTGGGAATTACAGTTCTAAAGCTCTGGCTTCAGCGTTTATTACTTTTGATTGTTGGAGAATGTCAGTTGAATCACATGATAGGACTACCTTTTTACAAATGGCTGACCTAGTTATTGAAAAAATGAAAAGCTTCAATCAATCAGTGATCTTGGTTGGTGAGAGTTTCGGAGGTTTGCTTGCAGCATATGTTGCGACGAGATCACCGAAATTAATTTCAAAACTAGTTTTAATTAACCCTGCCACGTCGTTTGACCGAACTGGTTGGCCAGTCATCGGCAAAATGATTGCTAGCACTGGACCCGCGCTTCCTGTCGTTGGTATGTCAGCATTGATGGCGACGGCAATTCAACCTGAGCAATTATTGAGAATGTTTCAAAGCGCTACAGCTCGAATTAATTCCACAAATTCTGCATTTAATGAAATCAATACTCTATTAAACTTGGGAATAAGAATATCAGAATTATTACCTGCTGAAACTATCAAATGGAGATTAAGCGAATGGTTATCAGTTGGAACTTTTCTCATGACGAATAAATATTCTCAAATCGAACCAGCTACATTAATTCTGGTAGGATCATCAGATCGCTTGTTACCATCACGAGAAGAAGGTCAGAGATTAGCTAAACTTTTGACAAAATCATCCAAAGTAGAATTAAAAGAATTCAATGGACGTGGTCATGCGCTGTTAGATGATACATTTGATCTAATCAAAGTTTTCAAACAAAGTAAAATATTTCAAAACGAGTTACAAACTGATATTATTTCAAACTTACCATTTCCAAGCGATAAAGATATGGAAATGGTTGAAAATCAATTGGGTGGATTTATTTCATCGATTAGTCCGATATTTCTGAGCACTGATTCTGAAGGAAATATTGCCATGGGAATCGACAATGTCCCGGTTGGAAGTGCTGGAAGGCCCGTTTTATTGGTTGGAAATCATCAATTATATGGTAATATTAATTATGCTTTAGTTTAAATTATTTTAGAAAGTATTGATATTATTTAAAAATATATTTAGGTGGGGATATGGCTATTATTATTCGTGAATTCATAACAAAACGTGAAACTCTTCTTCGAGGATTGGCACACCCTACAATTTTCAATGACCCTCGAATGGGTTCTAATCCTAATGATAATAGCTCATCTGCAGTTAAATATGACATGGAACTCAATGAATTAGGACTAAAAGCAATGTTTGTGAAATTCGGTGCCGTGGAAGTATCACCAATATCTATTTACGAGGTACTATTCTTTATCAGTTACTATCAATACAATATTAATGTTAATAAAATAATAAATAATTATAATAATTGTTATATGTTGATAGTTACTGAAAGTAAATGCGACTGTATTGCTATTTCCGGGAGGAGCTAGAGAAGCATGCCATGGAAAAAACGAAGAATATCAGCTATTCTGGTAACTGTATAGCCACAATTACCACCTTTGAAAGTTATAATAATTTTATCTGATTTCATTATTACATTATTGAATAATTTTTAATAGGCCTGAAAAAACAGATTTTGTGAGGATGGCCGGATTATTCGATGCTATTATTGTTCCTTTCGCAGCAATTGGTAAGTCTTTTTAAAAAAAAAAATCCATTTTTTGTTATTATTTTTCTGTCTTTCAAATTAGGTGTTGCTGATTCAGTTATGATGGTGGCTGATGGTAATTATAAATTAAATTTAAGATTATAGATATTATTATTATTATTTTTTATATATAACAATCTTGATAATAATAATAATAATCTTATTCCCGATGCCAACAAAAACAATTTCTTTTAATCATTCTTATAAATATAAAAAATATGAATTATTATTGTTAAAATAATTATTATAAACTTGTCTGATGTAATAATAGTTGAAGAGTTGCTTGAGATTCCATACCTTGGAGATAAACTGAAAGATTCTAACAAGAATATGATGTCAGCAAGACCAGGTGGAAATGATAGAATCATGTTCCCTTTGTCAATACCAAAACTACCAGCACGTCAATATTTCTTATTTCAAAAGGTAAAATTTTATTTATTATTATTTATTTTTTTGTTATATTTTATGTGTTTATTTTGAAATAATACAGCCATACGATACACGCTTATTAAATATAAACAACAAAACCGAATCTAAAGAAGTTTACCAAAATATCAAACAAAGTGTTGAATCTGGACTTGAATATTTGCAAAAGTTTAGAAATAATGACCCTTACAAAGACTTCATTCCAAGAACATTATATGAAAAAACGAATGGTATACCAGCACCAACAAGTCAAATTTGAGATATGACACACACATCAAAATGAATTATATATGATTATACAGCTAATTATTTTATGTACTCATTATTTTGTTTTATTTGTAACATATTGTATGAGGATTGTATGTTGATCATTGAATACTTATTATAGTACTGCTGATTACATACTGAATTTATTTTATGTTGATATTCTTTGTCAGTTGTGGTATCGATAATTGTATAATTATTCCCAACTATCATTTTGAAGTTAAATAAGATTGTACATGAATTGTATCATGTCACAAAGAATAAACTTGAATTATTTTACGTTTATTCATTTGAAAGCTTTGTTATACTGGTTATTTCCCAATACTTTATATTGATGTACTTTACTAGTACATCAATATAAAGTATAAAATTGACATAAAATCGCAGTAATATCGCTTAAAAATCAAAATGATAATTTCAGTTTTTCCCTTGTTGGGTATACTATCTCTAGAAGCTGCGTGTTGGTTTCATATTTCTGCACTTAGAAGGGGTGACTTTTTAACAATGATGTAACTATATTAATCTAATATATGAATTACTAACTTTTTGATTCAATATTAAAAGAACATATTTTTTGTTAAAGTTACACCAAAGGATAGGATAAATTACAAATACTACTACTCCCCCATAACCCACTTTTTGATAACCATTAATAAACTAACGAACTTTAGCTATGCATCTATGCTATATATTATAAGATAGCTAACCTAAACAAATAAATCATGACATTTATATTTACGGAACTACAGTAAGTTAACACAAAATAACTTTTTAATTCATGTACACTCACTTCTAAAGGAATGAATGAATGAAAATTTTAACCAAGGAAATAAACTAAAAAACATAATCTTATGCTCATTTCCCGATTCACTTCTTCGTCATCATTTTGAATGAAAATGATTAGAGAAAACGCTAAACTTGAAGTAATCATTTTTTATAGCCAAATATTCAAATATTTCATTTATCCGGATAGCATAGGAAAAGGGGTGGGGATCATATTTTGAGGTGAGAACACAAGAAGTTTGGAGAAAAACGAGATTAGATATAATGGCTTGGGAAAATCTTGAAAATTTTGGAAGATCTATCCTAAAATAATTTTGATTTTACATATGCACCTTATGGCTTTCGTTTCCCTCTTCATGAGGTAAAGGGACAAAATTTTGGCTGATTTTCAAACCTATTACAATGAAAATTTTATATTCTATGGCATTTAAGAAGATTCAACCAATTGAAAGTATAAAAGTGAACTTATAATTAATACTTAAGACCCAGGCAAATGCAATTATATATATTTATTTTTTGATACCGTACATTTTACAGTATCTAAGTCAATATAAATTAGCTAACATCCTCCCAAAACTCCAATGAAGATATCAAGCTATCCGCGGTTTCGGTCCCCAGTGCCATTAGCTGAATGTACTCATCGCGAAATATTTGATGTTATTAAAGCATGTTTTTCATATCGTCTACCAGATTTTGATGAACTAGTTGCTACGAAGTTATGGCAAGCATTACTAGAATCAAACAATGTTGTGATAAACGAAGAAGCAGCCAAAAGTGTAGTTGGAAATTATTACGACATTGCTTCTTTTCGTACGAATGAACAACGATTGGTACTGTGGATAATCAAGTTGATCTTTAAATCTGCTTATGTTCTTGTAATATCCCATTATGATTGCAATCGTCAACTAGTTTGGCCAAACATTGATCGTTTCGTTCAAGAATATGGACATTTGGATGATTTTAAAGGACTAGATAGCAGAGAACTTAATTTTTTACTAAATTATAGAAATGTTATGAAGATAGCTCAACTAATTGTTCCAGCTAAAAATAATAAAGGTTCACTTCTCTTAATTGCAGGTAGTCTGGAAGGATCGAGAAATGAATACGTTACAGGAGGTATATATTAATTTTTAAATAATTTCTGTAATATAAAATTTATAGTATTTTAATATTTTGTTTTTATATGCAAGGTGGACAAAAGCCTGAAGTAACTCGAAGAGTTGTTATTTATGAGAGAGAAGGTGGCATTATTGCAAGACAAAGACCATCAAAATCTGGAGATGAAGTGAAGGATCATGAATCATCGAAGCCTAAATCATCTTCTTCAGATTCTGCTTCAGCGAGGTCGGATAGCAAGTTAATGAAGAGTTCCTCTGAATCGTCCATCATCCCTCAAAATACTAGTCTCACAAATCCTGTTCCAGATGGAAACTCTTTTAATAATTCAGTTTTGCCTGGAATGGATGGTGTTGAATTAAGATATTCTGATTTAAAAAACATGAATATCTTGAAATCAACTAGTAAGAATTTTTCTATTGGAAGTAAAAGCATAAACTATTTAACATCAAATAATGATTTTTTGATGAGTTCAAAAAACTCGATTGGAAGAACTCAAAGTAAAGGAATGCTTCCTATGAGCATTGCTCAAAATTCAAATTATCCGAGTGATTTTCTGTACGGTATGCCACCCGGAAATCAATCTTTTCCGTTAAATAATGATACAATGTTAAATAATATAAATGTAAGTGATCAGAAACGTAGTTTTGGATCATTTGATCAATTTCATGTTAATGATAATAGCAATAACAAGAATAATGGATCATTAAATAAAAAATGCAAAGGATATATGGCGAACAGTCAAATGATATTGCCGGATCAATCCATTCATCCTAATTATTCAACTCTTGGTGGGAATAATCGAAGCTTTGATTTGCATGAACAGGAGAAAGGGGTTAGCCTGGATGTATTAGCATCGGTTGCTTTAGCATCAAAGACTGCAACATGAAAGAATGGACCTATTTTATTGTGTTGACAATAATTTCAATGCATTATTATGAATGATGAATGAAAAATGAAGAAACGGTTCTGTAGTCTGTAGACCTATCTATGAAGAATTAAATGTTGATCAAATGTTTGTTATAATTTACAACAGTTGTTGTTATTCTTGAATATTTATATTTTCCTGTGTTTGATGACTTATTTTTTCGCTGGATTTTGGGGTGATGAAATATTGTTAATTGTTACTAATTTATTGTTAAAAAAGAATGTTTTCGGTATCTTAGATTTTATTTAATTCTTGTGTGTTTAGCCTTGTGCTTGATATATAAGTAATAAAGCTTAATTAGATTATTTGAAGGTTTTATTCAGACATGCTCTATTGTTATTATTCAATTTTTATTGTAATTTTGTGCTTCTTAATTTAAATAATAATGCCTTGTGCTTTATTTAAAGGAAAAGAGTCAAGAGTTTTTTGAAATCAGGTGCACATGTCATGTTATGCGTTTCCTAATATTTAAAATCATTCACCTTTGCTAACTTAACTTTTATAGAATCATAACACACAGCAGGAAATCGATGAAATTGTTCTTTTTTTAACCGTTTCGTCTTTTGAACTTCTTCAAAAAAATATCCGACATTTCCGATTTTTGTGATTTGTGATCATCGCATTATTAACTCTTCCTTTATTTTTACATCATATTAATTACAATACCGTACTAAACATATATCCAACCAGAATTTCTTGATTTATTCCTAAGTGCTTGATAAAAATATAAGTACTTAACGTTCTTACCAGCTACATTTTAAAGATGAACTTTATTAGATTCCGACCTACTGCCCTGCTGCACACAGCTCAACCTATTAATTCCTATTTTAAAAATCACTGCTTGACTGCACAATAAAAGGATTCTTCATTGATATAGAATAATGACAATACTAATATTATATTTGGTTATTGCTTATATGTCTATTCAAATTTTAAAGACATTTGCTGTTAGAAATGAAATTCGTAATGATCTTATGGATGCATGCACCATCGCTGATGTTGCAGCTGTTGCCCAATTATTAGAAAAAGATCCATCAATTATTGATTCAAGATCACCAGTAATTCTGAATAAATTTGACGATCGTTATAATAGAACTGCAATAATGGTATGTGGTTTAGATCCTCAATTCGATACTCATCGAGTTGATGCAGATTGTGCTAATATAACCGAATTATTGCATAAAGCTGGTGCAAACATTCATCTCGTTGACTCTTATGGTTGGAATATTGTAGCTCTGAATGCTGTACGTGGGTTTGTGAAGACGATCAAATATCTTATTAAAAATAATGTTTCATACGATTTATCTGATGTTGAGGGAATAAGTCCGATTATGAAAGCTGTTGGACATGGTCATTTATCAACTTTCAAACTATTATTACGAGAGGGAGCTAATTTATATGCAACGGATAAGATTGGAAGGACTGCTTTGCATTATGCGGTGCTATTAGCTATTCATAATGAATCTTTTGTTCCATTTTTGTATCAAGTCATCAAAGTTATTCCGATTGAAGCTGTTAATAATAGTGTGGATAAAAATAAGCGAAATATTTTAATGTATGCAGCGATTGAAAACAATATCCCTGTGGTGGAAGTCATTCTTAATTATGGAGCTAATCCTGGAGTAATGGATGAGTATGGGATCAAAGCTGCTGATATGAGCTCAAATAATGTCATTCAAGATTTGATGAGAAATGCTTCTATCAAACGAATAGAATTAGATCATAAAAAGTGGATGGATGGCTTAGACAAAAAAGTTGGTTTTAAAATAATCGAACCTGTTTGAAATCTAAGTAAATAATAATAAATATTCATTGGATCGTTAATTTGAGTTATTTCAGCGATTTAAAGCACTTTATTTTATGATTATTCAACTATCAACCAACGCAACAAGACCAATGTTAAATAAAATTTAATGCTGTGTTTGAGAAAAGATAAGTTAGTGCTGTGCTCTAATGGGTATAAAGATAAGATGCAAATTTTAATCTCACTATCGGATATGGCAAGTGATATCTCTTGAATTAACCATTCATTCTATTTTATTATTTGGATTCTTTTGATTACAACGAATTATTATTGTTGATGATTTTTTATTAGAAGAAACTAGTTCTCATCGTAAAAGGTATGACATTAAGTATAAATGTAGAAATAAAAACACCATAATGTAAGTGCAGGAGGAAATTGTCATAATATCATACATACACATTAAACACATATAATTTATTGCAATTTCAAATTACTTGACGTTATCCTCATTTTTAATTTGGACTTGGTAATTTTCGATTAATTAAAACCTGAAACTTAATTTCCGTTTTTTATTAGTAACCTAATAAAACTGGGTTAACATATTTTTAACTTTTTGTGAGTGTATGGATATGGATTTGGAGTCAATGAACTACTTTATACTTTGTGATGAGATTCAAGCAAGTAAATGTAATGACAGTAAACAGTATTCTCTGTTAGAAAGTGTTTCTTGTGAATGATATGCACATCAATAACAGCAATGCATATGCTCAATTTTATTTTGTTGAGATAAAATTATTAGTGAGCTAGATAAGCAAATACATAAGGAGCGTTAACCTATTTTATACTAATACTTCAAAAAATTAACGATGCAATACTAATCAAAATTATCTTTCAAAAGAATTGATTATTTTTAATAATTCAAATTCATCAATATATTAATTATGGCATAGCATTTTAAGCATCATCCAAAGCGGCAACACCAGGAAGCACTTTTCCTTCAAGCATTTCTAATGATGCACCACCACCAGTAGATATGTGAGACATTCTGTGCTCAAGTTTAGCTTTATTTATTGCTGCAACAGAATCGCCACCTCCGATAATAGTAATACCACCCTTATCAGTCACTTCAGCAAGAGCATGTGCCACTCCAAATGTACCGGAAGAAAACTTTTCGAATTCAAATACACCCATTGGTCCATTCCATACAACAGTTTTACATTCAAGAAGTTCTTTTTTGAATAATGCCAAAGAGTCAGCACCAATATCTAATCCCATCCAACCGTCAGGAATATCTTTGGTTGACACAGTCTTAGAATTAGCATCAGCTTTGAATTCATCTGCAACAATAACATCAGTTGGGAGGAAAAATTTCACACCTTTTTTGGCGGCTTTATCCATTAATTCTTTTGCTAATGGAATGAAATCTTCTTCTACCATAGATTTACCAACATTTAATCCTAATGCGCGATAAAATGTGAATATCATACCACCACCAATAAAAATCTTGTCACATTTTTCAATAAGTGATTCAATGACAGGAATCTTAGTTGATACTTTAGCACCACCAACAACGGCAGCAAAAGGTCGAACAGGTTTATCAACAGCGCCTTTCAAAAATTGAAGTTCTTTATCCATTAAAAATCCAGCAACCTTATAATCAACATACTTGCAAACACCCTCAGTGCTTGCATGAGCTCTATGAGCTGTTCCAAAAGCATCGTTTACAAATATAGAAGCATTTTTTGCTAATTTTTCAGCAAATTCAGGAACATTCTTTTCTTCCTCTGCGTAGAATCGAGCGTTTTCAAGCATCAAAACATCGCCCGATCCTAACTTAGCAACAGCTGCATCAACTTCAGGTCCAATGCAATCATTAACAGTGTAAACATCCTTATTTATCAACTCTCCCAGTCTCTTTGCCATTGGTGCCATTCTCATTTTTTCATTCACGGCACCCTTAGGACGACCACAATGAGAAGCAAGCAACACCTTTGCACCAGCTTTCGTCAAAAAATTAATTGTTGGCAATGCTTCACGAATTCGAGTATCATCAGTGATAGTCCCATCTGTTTTAGACAGTGGAACATTGAAATCAACTCTTACAAGCACTTTGGCATCTTTCAATAAACTTGGCTTTTCCTTTGCCAATTGCTCAATAGTTTTCTTGAATCCTCTTGTAGCAAGAGATAGAGAACGAGATGAATGGGATTGCAAGAACCTGGAAAACATCTTGAAGTATTGACAAAGATATGTTTTGACTTAAGAGTATGATACGTGGTAAAATTTCAATTAAAAAAAATGTTTTTCTTTGTTCTGCTCCTACCGTAATACCATACAAAAACTGGGTTATGTATAATGCTGGAATGTATAATAATATAATTTAATATAATCTTAAGAATTTATTTGTTCAATTTAGTGTATCTTTAAGTTGAGCCAAATTCACAACAAAAAGTTTTGTCATCAATTCATTCATTCATATATCGTTATTTATTCTGATCGAGGAAGAAAGCGTAGAGCTTAAGAGGACTCTCTGTTATGTTCTATAGCTTGTTCCTCTTGTTTAGTTTAATTGACATGATTTGCTCATTAATTTATTTATTCATTCATTCATTCGTTATGAATTTCCTAAGGGTTAGGTTAGAAAACATTAACTTCAATACGAAATTGTTGTCCAGTGACACAGTTATAAGGTTTGCATGTTGTTGCCCTTTATTATTAGTATATTATGACATTTCATTTTCAAATTTCAAACTCCTTCATTAGATGATTTTCATTGATTATAAAATTAAAAATATACTGTATGTTTTGAAATAATCGAACTATTTTACTGAAAACAGAAATAAAAGTATTGACCAACACAAAAATATATAAGAGATACGAAATCGGGAGTAACTAAATGTTATCAACGGCTATTTAAAAGTTGTCTCAGTTTTTAAATTAAATATTCAAATTGTCCAAGGTGTAGCATTGCTATAAACAAATTACCCCTAATTGGAGTTGGTTTTATGGGTAAGATTAATTAATTAAGTATAGAATCATAGAATTTTAGTTAGTAGTATATATTAGGTTGATGTAAATATATATTGAATACTAATCTTGGGAGCCAATTTTAGTAGCAGTTCAATGCTTACGACTACAACTATCTGGTGAGCCTTATCATATAATATATATATAATTAGAATTGATTTGAATAAATGATGGAATTATAATAGTTATAGAATATTTTTTGTTATCCATAATTAGCTATTTTCATATGAGTTGTATCAATTGAGTTATATATATGATCATATCCATATTCAATTAGCTTGGAAAGGATAAATAGATTGGTATAGTTATATTAATAATAATCAGTTTCATATTAAGGGTTCATTATAAACAAAGCATCCATCATATACAGTAGCAGAGGGGTACGCAATTAATAAAAAAATAACAGTCAAATTATATTATTATATTGAAAGCTGTCAATATTTCGATAGGGGAACAATATGATATATTAAGCTATGGTCTGCAATATAATTTTGCAGCGATACCTTCTTGACAATACAAACATTTACCGTACACGTGTCCAAACGATATTTTATTTGTAGGTACCGCTTTTAACCAATCTAGTAAACAAAGAGAATGATATATTCGATTGCATTTTACATTCACACAAGTGATGATGGTAGTTTGATCTATTTTTTCTGATTTTTGAATATTTTCATTCAAATCGATTGGATGATATGAAGTAGAGTAACATATTCCACATTCCTTTTCCTCACAATCAAAGCAGTTTTGTATTACGATACTCGATGAATGCTGAATAGGTAATGGTAACTTCAATTGAAGAACAGATTCCAAATTATCCTTAATTGAATTAGCTGAAACCCTAAAATTTTCAAACAAACAATTTTATTAATTGTACCCAATAATCCATTAATCCATTAATATCGATACTCTTTACCACAAATGAAGATTATTGTACATTTTAATTCCCCGTTCCTTGCTGATAACTCCATTCGCATAAAATTGAACCTTTGATATCTGCAGTACGTCAATTTTAATTTTTTTAAAAAGCTCGTTAGTATACAGTACATATTATAGCATCACCTGATTAGGATGAATTGGGTCTAGTTTGAATTCAATTGCATTGGTATCATCTAACATAATCCGTCGGAATAAATAAGAATATTTGAGTGAATCTGGTTGAATAACATAACATTCTTTATGCAAATCGCGGACTACCTATTTTTAAATTTAAACTCGCACATTAACAGGGAATCATCATTTGAAACTTATTACTCACTTGCAAATATTGTCGATATTTAAATACACCATTATCAAACTCTAGTTTTATTTTCTTTAAAAGTCCTTCATGGAAATTTATCACACCATCTGACCTATTCGGTATTATTGACCATGCTAAATCTGCTTCAATTGTTACAGACAAACTATAAATATCAGTTTTTAACACTTCCTCTTTTCCAATATTTTTATTAAAATACAATTTTACCAAATGATGGCATTGATCCAAATCTTGAAAATTCAAAACAATAACTGATAAATCATCATTGAGATCTTCAATATATTTCCAACCTAATTCATTCAACTCTTTTATAATTAAAATTTCCATGTACTTAGCCAGTATAAAACTAACTAAGTTACTTAACTGCTGAATTCATGATTCATGTAATTACCATAAACTGTACGGGTTTTCACTAACATTGAATATTTTATACGCGTACAGTACATACTTCTGCATCCATATTATATAAGATAACAGATTTTCTAATGAAAAATATAACTTTTTCTTTTTTTAATCATAATATAATACGGATATGAAAAAAATGACCCTTATCTATAGTGCCCCTGAATAACCCCCCCTGTGCTGTTGCTGCTTGTTTTGCAGTTTTAATTGATTAAAATATATCGCAGCTCGTAGCGTGGACTTTCTGGTTCTCATTGCAGTAATGAAGAATAGCTATTCCTGTTGGTTTCGATATTTTTGATGAATAAGAAAACGAATACAGTATACAGTATACAATACAGTACACAGTACACAGTACAAAAACATGAAGATTCAATAACTTAAAGTACAGTATTATTTATTCAAAGTAGTATCTTCATTTCCGTTGCACTATTTATGTAATCACTATTACCACATCAATATCTATTTCAGCTGACTTTTAAGATTACCACACAAAACAGTTTATAATTCAAGAATTGCAATAATTCAATATCTTTCATTGTTATTATAACTTTTTATATTCGTATCCTTTTCGTTAATTTTCTACCAGCTTCAGATTGACAAAATAAGTCTACCATCAATGAATAATCGCAACTCTTCAAATCTTTATATAATAGATATTTTGCTTCATTAAACTCATTATTCATTAAGTCAAAAAATTACGAGAATAATCATTACCAGAATATAACTAAGCATCAAAACGATAGCGTAATCAATACTTATGAATATCCATAAGAAATTTTGAGAAAAAAAATTAAGAAAAGAAATTTTAATTAATATCTTGTAAGAAATTATGAATATCCATCGGAAACGATGAAGAAATTTTGAGAAAAACTGAAATTTCACGTTGACGAAATGAAATGAAACTTCTAAAATCAAAAGGAATAACAATTAAAGGTATCTAGCTGTTACTATTTTAATTTTATATCTAATATCTAATATTCGGACATGCATTGCATATCATTTATTTTATTTATGTTCATTTCTAGGATTCTACCATACTTCAACTCTGAAATTATATGTTGACGAAAAGTGATTTATGATCAATTAATGATATTAGATGGGAAAAGAAGATCACTTGATTATGAAGAAAATATGACCAGTCGTTTCCCATACAAAAATGTTGTCAGTTGATAAGCTTATACGAGTGAATTATATCTTAATTAAGCAATCCTTTCAAAAAATGAAACAACGAAAGAAACTAATGATGAAGAAACTGTTGAAGCTTTTGTTAAAACAATAAAAAATTTCGCTCATTTAAAAATAAATCTTTTCACAAGAGTCTAACATTACCTCGAGATGCTGTGGGGCCTATATGGTCTAATACTACTTCAGAATAACTTTATGAAAATCGATCAGATATTTCAGAAGGTGAATATTCAACTTTGAAAGCTTTACAAGATTGCTGTATTGATAAAATATCACATAAATAGTCAACATATCCATTCGAAAGGGGCTTTCTACACGGGTGCGAATGATCTTAATAGATTATGGCGAGAAAAAATGATTACTTTTATCATAGAATTACCTTCTATTTGTATTCACGCTTTAAATCGTGGTGGATATGATGCTTGTGAAGCAGAGCATTTTAGAGGTTAGTTTGCTGGAAACATTTGGTGGGCTAATTGTGAGCATATCGCTGCTTTACTTACACTCGAATCAAGAATGAGATTTTTATCATATTATTGTGAAATATTTATATTTTATATTTATTATGATATTTTATATTTAAGTCGGGATGAAAGAAGTAGAAAAGAAAATTGGATAACGTGATTTGCAGAGCAATGTGTTTATGCTCCACATCATTTATATAATATTAAATCAGAGTTGAGAAGTGAGTATCGTAACACATTTTTAACTAGTGAATACCTTCCTTCAGCTATCGCAAGGAAATTTGGACTCTCACTTGTAAGCGCTACATTTATATTATTATAAAATTTGATTAAATAATAATAATAACAATAATAATAATAATAATAATAATAATATTAATAATAATAATAACAATAATAATATTATAATAATAATAACAATAATAATAATAATTATGTATAATAATTATGTTTTAAGAGATATTTGATTAATAATAATAATAATTAATAATAATAATAACAATAATAATAATAATGATAATAATAATAATAATAATAATAATAATAATAATGAGGTGACTGGTTCCCTTGGGAAAGATGCTTATGATTTTTACTATCTTCTTTATCAATACGCTATTCACACTGGAATTGATAAACAACTTGTCAGTAAGCATTGGAATCATTTTCGATTTACAATCTCTTTGCGTTTTCAACAAATTAATGCTGCTCAAGCTCAAGAATCGGTGCGTCTCATTCAACCTTTAACCTTAACACAGACTGATGGAGCGCTGGACTAAACTTTTATGATTTCTCTATAATTTGATTATTTTGTTGATTACTTATGTCTTATATTGTATTTATTCTTACTTTTGTTTTGATAATTATCGATTATTACTACTGTGTTCATATTGGTTTTAGTTGTAATGTTTGATCATTTTATTGGTTCATTCTATGCTTCTTATACAAAAAACGCATGTTATATTTTTAATTTGTGTAAGAAATAATAATAATAATAATAATAACAATAATAATAACAATAATAATAATAAAAATAATAATACATTTTATAAATTAAGCAGTTTGATTTAAAGAAATTGTTTTTGCTGGCATTGAAACATAATGAATATAATATTATTATTTAAATTATTTTATAATATAGTATATGTATTATTAATTAGGAAAAGAAAATAATAACATAATAATAATTCAATTTAATAAACAGAAATATTGTAATATAAATTAATATGATTTATTTAATCATTATTTGAGTTGTGAAATAAATTTATTATTATGATTTAAGAGTATATTCGATTGTTTCTATAATGTGGATATTTTTAATTGTTAGAGCAGATTTGAAATAAAAATGCTCTATAATACACGTGCCATAAGTTAATCATATTTTTTTTAAATTAACATAAAATTTTATGATATGCTGTTGTGAAGTTAATGGGAAGGATTGACTGTGGATAATCATGTATAAAATGTTGCTTTTTCAAAATTTGATTAGTGTGCAGTTTTATTTTAAATGTTTTCTATAAGATATCTACATCATATCATATCAAAATTAAGTAAAATTAACTAAACTTTTAAATTAAAAATATTTTTTAATACAATTTATTATTTATTATTTCAATTTTTAATAATAAGCAATACAGTTTCCTGTTATAAGCTTCCATTTTTCATTTTATTCAAGTTGATATTTCCATAACATTAACTAAGATTAACTAATAGTAACAATCTAATTTATTATATAATATTCACATTATTTATTCTTTAAAAACATTCACAATAATCCAGCATGAAATTATAGTTTTAACATTTCTCATCGTTTGTAGCTTCTATTAATCCATTCATTTCACTAATTACTGCTGTGATTTCAGATGCACGACGAGGAGAAATTTCTAACCATTTCTTTGCAACTTCATTTCCTTTTCTAACCCAATTATCTTTCACAATCGGATTAATCCAACTTGAGAATTGTTTTGTTGTTTTCATATGCTCGAGATAACCAAATCGTAATGTCCCCACTTGAATAATTTCATTATAATATTTCGATTGATTATCACCATATGAGGTCCCTTTGGATGACTCATAGCCTGGTTCATTGAAGTAAGGCTCTTCTACAAAAATCAAAAATAAAATCGAATTAATTACTTGTGATAAACTTGAGACTTGAGGATTCCAAGGTTCTCCAGACCATGTGCCAAGTAAACTCAAACAAACTTTCCCACAATTATATAAATTTGGATTGAATCTCACTGACCCGCTTCCAGTTGTAATCAAAATAACCTTTGGAGGGACGTTAGGGTATTCTGCTGGAATGAATATGTCGAATTCAAAGCAACCACCAAAATATGGACAATCTTCTGATTCTGGAAACATGAAAACTTTCAGTAAATTTGGTTGAGATACTTCAATCCCACTGAATACAATAACATTAGACGGTAATGATTCTAACATGGTGTTAAGCTCCATTCTTAATCGTTTATACCATTTCGAAGGAAGTTTGTTTATTTTTGACATATCTGCCATATAATAATGACTCTCAAATGGTGATTCAATTTCTACAACAGAAGGTGTATTTAATACTATCGATTCAGGAGTTGAGACTACTTGATCATCTTTTAAAATTGAAATTTCTTCTGTTTTCATACTATTATTTGTATTATTATATGTATTCTTCAATAATCCAACTCTTGACATGAGGACCTCAAGTTTATAACCCAACAATTTCTCCTTCTTATCCAATGTATACTGTAGATTTACAAAAGATTTTGTATAAAATGAAAGTAAAGGTTGGATACATTCGATGCAATCGATGCTGATCGGTTGACTTAATATCGACTCAATGATGCTATCGAAGAAATCATAACTATGAAAGAATTCATCCATCGTGATGGAAGGAGGAATGATTTTACCAATCACATAGTATAAAATAGAATGATCAACGTTTACTTCCGAGCAATTGGATTCAATGCTTTGCACTAAGGAATTCAAATAAGAAGTGTTCTTGTGGTTGACTGATGGTGCAAATGTCCATTGCACAATCCCTCCAGTAGAATAACCAGTACCTCCAAAATGAGTAGGTTTCACACCTTTTTGAGCATTTGCTTTAGATTCGTCTTCATTCATTATAGAGATTTGGGGAGTAAATGAAGGATTTGCTGGTAATAAATTGATCAAATTCAGTTCATTTGTATGAAATAACTTCGCCAATAATTCATAAACAACTGACATTTCTTTATTTGTGTTTGAAATAAATTCGGAAGGAATTGATTTAATCAAATCAATAATATGTGGGAATGCATTTGTTTCGAATACATGATCGACATGAGAGAACGTTTCATTGGTTGGCCATTTCGAGGTTATTTGCATTTTATATAATGACAGGAGAATATTATAATTCTGGTAAGGACCCAAGAATTGCTGATTAAAAGTCACTGTTGGTGGATGATATGGATAATAGGGTTTGGATTTTGGAAATTCTAGCTTGATAGAAAATTTTGAATCATTTTCTAACGGTAGATCGAAGTTAACAATATTCCATGATTCGGTGTTTACTTGGCCATTTTTCATCAAATCAGCAACGAATTCTTTAACACGATTTTCATGAGAAGTATCTTCTTTTACTATTGGTCTAGAAGGTACCTTTTGAGCGATTAAAGATCTATTATCTGATTTCAGTTTGACAGAAGAATAATATTCAACAAATTGTTCAATCTTATTTTGTGGAATGCCGTCACTCAACATTTTGTTTTGCACTCCAAATACTGATACACCATACTTAATCCATTTTCTGTAGGTTTCCAACTCTGGATCTGTTTCAAGATGATTGTTTTCATTGGTTACCCAAACATCGCCATGATAATCTTCAAATAAGCCGTTCAAACCAATTAAATCATCTTCAACAATGTTAATTTGGGAAAGGTTGGTTGATTCTTCCAATGATAAACAGCTCAAACCAATGAAATCGTCAACACTAATATCAAAACCGTTTGGGATCAAATCATTATTTTCTTCCACTGGTGATGCGTAGTCAACTGAAGTGTTTACAGTTGTGAAACTAGTGTTTTTGGTCACCGAATCATCATCGTTGATAGGTTCAGTAGTCTTCAAATTATTAAGCAAGGAAGATATTACAGATAGCATGTTTATGAATAAAAGTCGACAAGTTCCTAGTAATTGATCTTGATTTATGTAATGTATGAAGTATTCAAAAAATACATATGTATGGAGGAAAGAAAGGAAAGGAGGGAATAAATTATTGTTTGCTTTATACCTCTTAAATATTTTATTAATCAACCAAATAAAATTCATAGCTATATAACCTATATAGAGAATATTGAAACTTTGATATAATTTCATCAGCATTTGTTTGAATACAAATAATATTGTTGAAAAATAACAAGGGAGCACCGATTATGTTAGTTATGTCCGATTTTGTAAGTTAATTTATTTTTCTTCTATCATTTTTAGTTAGATTAGTTTGCTTTAGTTTAATTTAGTTTACTAAAGTAAATTTGAAGTATATAGCGTTATACGGTATACGGTAATAATATATATACTCAAAAATCTTTCTCAAAAAGTATAAAAATATAACTTCGTAATTATTGCTTCTTTTCAACTAATCAAATTTCATTTGTGAAATGGCAGCAGCTGCTGGTTTGAAAGTGAGTGCTAAGTTGTGTTAATAAATATTTTAGATTTCGTAAGTTTCGATTATGAATCTTTTATATATAATAATGATAGGGTTTAATATGTCTTGAACCAAAAAGTGCAATATTATATGAGCAATTGCGTCCCCGAATAGTGGAGTAAGTGATCTTATATTTGCTTTTATTCATACTACAGAAGATGAATCTACCTTTTCTTTTATAGAGGGAAAAGAGAACCCTGTGAAATTAATTTCTTTGATTTCGACGGTAATGTAATTGTATTTTAAAATTTTCTTACTGTTTATATCATATTTATATACATTCAATTATTTGTAGATGTGTCGTTCAATATTTCATCTTCTCCCGAAACACCAAACATTGTGAAAGTCAATATGGCGATGAAAATGGTACCACAACTAAAAAGGTAAATAAAAACGACAGAATATCTGAATTAAATTTAAAATATTTCCTATGTACTTAATTTCGATGTATTAAGTCTTGGATCTCAACAATTGTTGGATAAACTGTTTCCTGGTTTGGAAGTTGCACCAGCTAAAGGTTACGACTTAGCGTTACAATTTGATTGTGATACAATTGCAGATCCAGAAAAGTTTCTGAATGATATAAGCGATTTGAGAAGGCATGTATTAGGCGGTCCGTTGGATCGCGCATTTTCAGCAATGTTAGCGAAAACAACACCTCCTTTGCCAACAATGGTTGTCGAATATCATAAAAAGGAATCAATGTATATTTGCTCAATACCTGGGAAAGTGATTGTAATTTTTCTGGTGGATTTTCCTGATGTGACAGATAAAGCTGTATGTAAAGTATTTCTTCAAGAACTTGGTGAGGCCCAACGGACAGTTCGTAACGCACCACCAGCAAGTTTTTCGAGAGACCCTCCTGGAGAAATCGTTGGTATTTGTCCTCCACGGCCTGATGCAGCAGGATTTATATCATTTGCTTTTGAAGAACGTCATGTATCAGGAGTCGGAAAAGATAAAGCTGTTTCCGCTTTGTCTGGATTTAGAAGTTACTTGCAATATCACATTAAATGTTCTAAAACTTACCTACACATGAGAATGAGAAAGCGTGTTGCTGGTTGGATGCAAGTTTTAAATCGAGCAATTCCAGAAGTTGAAACAGAGAAAAAGACTGCCTCCGGGAGAACATTTACAAGAACCGAAAGTGCAAGTACTACCAACAACAAACCACCACCACCTCCACCAAGAACTGCCACGGCTTAAGGATATCACTACTAATCGTCATGAACAATATTATCAATTTATCCATATGCTAAAAATTGAAGGTTATAAATGAACATATCTTACAGTTAATATTGAAACAACAGAAATATAAGTAAGTTTGAAATATTTTTAGTAAAAATTATGAATTTGAAAAGACTAGGATTTGCCAAAATGCTGTTGTAATTCAGGTCTGAAATTATTTGAATCGAGGAAATAATAACTAATTTAAAGTAAAATTGGTAGGAAATTGTTTGCATCATGAGCGGACTGTTTGAATCCATGAATACTGCAATTTAAACAGTTTTGAAATTCCATACACAGATCGCATTACTAGGTAACTCTCGGTTCATTTAGTAGATTAAGAATAATTTTCGAATTTTCATCCAATTGAAAAAATGGCATCTTTGTTGATTCATTGTGTACACGATTCAGGATTATTATATCTCCGTTTTGAGGGTTATATGATTGCTCGAAATCCACTACTTTCAAATGTAATAATATCATTACAATCGCACGAATCGTTATTCCATGCGAAACTATAATTATTGTCATATTATTAAAATCATCCTCAATAATCGACTCGTCGTTGTCCAAATCGTAACGCAATTTTTTCAAGAACAATGTACTGCGATTATAAACGTCAAGACCAGATTCTCCTTGAGGAAATCGGTAATAGAACATTCCATAATTTAACCTTTCTTTTCTGAATTTGATGATATCTTCACAGTTTTCCAAATTTCCAAACTGTTGCTCTGATAAATGTGGCTCCTCAGAATTAAATAATAATTTATTTGTGTTGATTTGTGCAGCTATTTGTTTAACAGTTTCTTGAGTGCGTTGATAAGGAGACCAATAAATGCAAACACAATCATTACCTATTACATTTTTGATTCGTTCACCGATATTATGGCTTTGAGTAAAACCTTTGTCTGTTAATGGAATTTTCCAATCGGGTATTTCACAATACAAATTAGATGAGACGTTGCCTATGGTATGGTTGAATGGTTGATAAAAAATGATTGTTAGATTGTTCGTACGTTCGTACTGATAAAATGAACTGCTGTACAGTACAGTATGTAACTTACAAATTATTGCACGACACGACAATATATTAATAGAATATACAGTCAATTATATTATCAATCTACTACTGTATACAGTACCACTCGATTCACCATGGCGCGCGAGGATAAATCTTTTCGGAAATCGTTTAGATTTAAAATTTATATATCGGAAAAAATGTTGTTGTATTGACCACAGCGCGGTGGACTTGAATGATGAATTCAGTAATATCATTTAGTTTTAATAAGCAAATGGGTAGTCATCAATTGAAGTGTTCTTGATGCTTTTTAGTTAACTGTTATTTTATTATTCAAAATTTCAAAAAACCAACTGCTGATCCCCACCTCACTTCTGCAACCCCCCATACCCCATATATACCGTAGTATAATAATAATAATAAAAATATCCAACAACAACTCTGCTGCTGATCCAGAACCTATTACAACTATACTGTAGTTATAGTTATAGTTATAGACAAGCTTGCAATATTTTGCATCAATATACACTAACAGTAACTAAGTTAGTGTTAGTAAACATATATAAAACTTAGCAAGTTATTAAATTTTACATTTTCATCCAACTCAAAATTTAACTCGTCGGAAATAAATACTGTAATAACTACAAACTACATTACGGTATAAATGTAACTATCTATTATTATACTTGATTATGCAATATTAGACCAATTTTAATATTTTTAAACTGCAGAATTGAATTGCTTCATTAGTCTTCTTTTAATAAAGAAATTTTACAATAATTGATCAAATTAATTTTTGCAGACACCGCAACAATGAAGTTGTCAAGTAGATCTTACCGGTTCTTGATTTGTACTGTTCTCATTGCTTGTACTAAAATATGTTTAGTCATATCTTCCAATTCAAATGTGAATAACTTGAACAGTAAGTAATATCAAGTATGAAATACTTATGATGTTTTAAGTAGACTATAAGATATGCTTGATTGTGCAGTAATAATATAACTTTGCTCTGAATTTATAAAATTTTATTTTATTGTGGCTTCTACGTATAGAATATTCAAAAAATAATTATAAAGATGCTTTTGAAGACGAAGATTTTGACAGTAATAATATTTCTTATGAAAACAACACGAATTTTAAAGATATTTCAAGCAGAAATAATCCTTTACAAACTGACGGGAATAATAATGATATTCATGGAAAAAAATCGGATAATGAAGCTAAAACAACATCAAAGAAAGGCATCCAGTATATGATAACAAAAAAGATGCGATTAACATTAATAGATGATCTTGGTTATTTAAACAATGAAATCGATGAAATGGAACCACAAATAGCAGCAGTCTTGATTGAGCGTTCTCTCCCTCGTCCAGCAAATGGAGTTCCCAACTCTTGGAAAAGACCTTCGAATGCAATGCCAATAGCAAAAAAAGTGAAAAGATATGGTATAGCAAAGAATTTTTCAGCTTTTATTAACAAACGCTTCCAAAGTCTAAAAAATGGAACAATTGCTTTTTCTAAAGGTACACTTAAATTTTCTCAAACTTATATCAAGCCTATTCTTCCTCCTCTTATAGCTTGTTTAATAGTAGTATTACAAAAAGATAATATTGGCAAAGGGTTTAATATGATACATGATCGATTGAATGTATATTTTACTCAAAGAAAAAATAATAAAATATTAAAAAAAAAGAAAAAACTAGAATCAATTAAGGCAGTCACCCCTAAATCTCCAAAAATTATTAAAAAAGAAGTTAAACGTGATGTAATATCAAATCAAAATAAGTATAACTCTGACATTAATAATAATAATAATCAGAATAAAAACCTTTGGAAAAAATCAAAAAGCGATGATAATAATAAATCAAAAGCCTCTACTAATGATGTTGATATCTCTTTGTTTGAATCGGTCCGTCAACAATCATTTTTTGATAAAATTATATTTAATTTTGAAGTGATGAAGTCGAAAAAATAGTACGCTTCTTGCTTTTTATTTTTTTAGAATATTTTATTATTTCTTACAGCGAATATTTTCTGTAGTTTGAAAATCAAATTATGAACTGCAATTATTAATTATTTAAAAATAAAAAATATAATTTTCTTTGATAGCCTTCTCATCTATCTTAGTCAGAAGTTGACAAAAATATTATGGAAAATATTTTATATACTGATTTAATAATCATTAGAAGTTGGTAAGTAATGATCATCATCAATGGTAGAAAATATCCGCCCATCATTTGATAATTCCAGCACTGCCTTCCTCAGTTGCTCTAATGACACGCGGTTGCCTTTTACTGTTAGATACTGCAATACATCTGTATATGTAATTCCAACTGGATCATTGTTATTGGAGCTCAAATCACTGAATACTTTATAAATCTGTAATAAGTTAATTATAATATTACAGTACATCAAATATTAATAATATTATTTGTTTGTTAAAGTTACCATGTCATTAAATCCAACTCGTTCCCCTTTAACAGCACTATCTAGACTTCGGCCTTGCATTTGACTTCCCATACCATAATTGGCATGAGAATATCCTGCTGAGTGATGTAAAATAGTAATTTATATATCATAGATGGATTAGTATTGTAGTATCTAACCTCCTGGTGCTGGCGTAACGCTATTCGGATTGAAAGCTTGTGCTTGTTGTGAACCCTATGATATTATAATCATTTACCGGAATTGAAGTATAATCATATAACATATTCATACCGGAATCGGTCCTTTTGTTGCTACAAAATGCGTCAAAGTAACTTCCAGCAAATGATGTGTGAGAACATTCCAGTCTTGTATTGGAAACACTCTGTATACCAGTATATGAATTCTATTGTCATATTCACGCAAAGTACCAAAGAGCTGCACCAAGGAATATTCCCTAATAATATAGTAAATGATGAAAAAGTGTTTAAATTCATATAATGTTAGTTACTTTTATACAACCTGATACCGATTGCTGCAAATCCATCTGCTACACCATTTTCCTTTTCGAGCCATCTTTTGCATTCAATTGTACCAGTTCCATCATTAAGATTAAAAACCATATTTGTTGAATTTTCCACAAGTTGACTGATAGTACCAATTAATTTAACAATATGCAGTTCAGATCCATCAACTTTAAACACATCATCCTCTTTATTGGTGCCCAGAATTTGTCGAACTGAGTAAGGAACTATAGTTTGACGATCTCTAGGCTGTAAAAATTAGTGAGGGATAAATGAACAACACAGTTTGGTTTGAAATTGGAAAATTTAATAGATCAGTTACTACACCTTTTTATCAGTGCTTTTTTCTTTAGTTTCAGACATGAATCCACCTCCCATATCCATATCAAATCCACCCATTGGATCCATTACTCCATAATTTGCACCATATTCATAACCTACAGTTGAATTCACAAATGAATACTCACGTTTTAATATACTGCATGCTTGCACAACAGAAAATATACTACCGCATTAACAATACATATTATATAATTTATTATTAAACTCTTCAAAAATTTACAGTAAAGTTACCTCCGTAAGACATATTGTGTTTCAGTAAATTGTAGAATATAAAGAGTCTGTGTTAATACTTTGCGAAAATGAATATTCGATTACTTTATTTGAGATCTCTCTGTATCTACTGTATTTATTATTATTTTTATAAAAGCGATTTTTTATTTTTTGTTTGTTTTTCAAATTTGAATTAAATCAATTAATGAACCATAGTTTATTTAATGAAGGAATTCCCATTGTAGTAATTAAATAGATATTTATCATTATAAATATTGTTAGTCTGTTTAAGGCGAAAAGATAATGGATTTCGGATTCCCAAAAAAAAATATTAAAAAAAAAATTCGAGTCTTCTTTCAACCAAATGAATTAAAACGCCGAGTAGAAGGAAGGGTATGCACTTCAACAAACAGACAAACAGAGAAGAATTTTTTCTTTATTCATTCGTCAATTAATTAATGAGGTAATAACTGTTCATTCATTTATTATTAGGGCATTATTACAATTATTACTTATTTTAGTTCTTGCTTTGATAGCGTCTTGCTATCCATTGCAGTTGCTCGAAATAGAATATTCTGTAACTGTGATATTTGATCACAATTCACAATCCAATCGCCTCAAACCTCAAACAGTCAAACAGTTATCTTAATTAATAATTTATAAGATGATTGAAGAACTTGGAAGCGATTTTATTTGCATTGAAACTGTGAAGGATTCTGAATTCAGTGTGGCCCTGATATGTTGTCATTTATCGAACAAATCAGAAAAGTTCATTATTCAATTAGAATTACTAAAAGAAAAAATTGAAAAACAATACTCTAATTTTGATGACATATTCTTGTTTGGTGATTTTAATGCTGTCCCTATCATTAATGGTTCTTATCTAGTTTTCTATGATAAACTTCATTACAGCGAGTATTTTGCAAAACAATCATATAAAGACTATAATTTAAATCATCAAAATCTAAAAATGCAAGGTATTTTGGAGTAATTTTGTATGAAAAAGTGTAATTCTTGAATTGAATTTTGTTACCAGTATTTCTATTAACGTTATAAATTTAGGTTCTTTGGATTTAGAAGGGTTTACTGCTTCAATGCAGGTCTTAAGTGTACCAACAAGCTTCAAAATGAGAATAATTACTGCTCAAATACTGAAAATGGGTGTTGACAGCTGTTTCATGATTGATAATATTATATCATTTTCTAATAATAATAGCAAATATGAATGTATGATTGATTCAGTAAGAGTATATTCAGACTCTGGATTGTTATTGCAACCAAATTATTGTAGCTCCAGTTGGCCATCAGATCATTTCTTAGTCATAGCTTCCTCAACCATCAAAAATGTCACCAATGGTATCAATTCAAGCATAACATTAGGCACTTGGAATGTATTAGGTGAATCTATCAGCGATTCAAGTGCTGCGTATAACATTTTTGAATTTTTAACAAATGAACAAAATCAATCCATTCAATCAAATAATGAGACATTAGATAGTATAGTGTCATTACTTAGAGAGATTGCAGACAATCATCAATTAGAAAGTAATATAGATCATTTGATATATAGTAAAGTTCTCCGATCAACAATGGATAAACAATACTTAAATCTGTTTGAAATACATTATTTTCCAACAACAAATGAGACAATTAAAAATGATCAATTTTATTGCGAATTAGAAATTAAATACTTTGAAGGTTTACATCAATTTGAATTGAAAGCAACTGAAGAAGAAAAACGAGTTGGAGTATCATTATTAGCATTATGGAATAAATTTTATTCTCATCCTCAATTATATACATTTTTTGAAAATTGGTTAGTTGATATTTGCAATCGCACAAATAGACTAACTTTTATTGATGTTTTGAAAAGAGTTTTAATAACATCTGAAAATAAAATTGTGCAATCAAATGAAAGCTTGATAATTGAAAATGAAGTAGATGCATTAGCAATGCAAGAAGTGTCTTCAGATATGCTTAATGAACTGTTAGCGCGAGAAGGAGAATTATTGCCTTATAAAATTGTCCAACAACCAAATGATTACTTGTTCAAATTCGGTAAGACTTGTGGTGTTATATTAATCAACAAAAATTCTATGAGATTATGAGTTGTGGAATTAAAATGACATGAAACGTCATCACTTGAATAAATACCAGATATGCACAATAACAATAATGGGATACTAACAATAAGTTAATATGATTAGTACCTCATTCTATTAAATATTTCAATCTTATTTCTCGTCAATAATATCCCGTCCGGTATGGTGCATATCTGTTTGAAAAGCTTTCAAATCATTATTTATGGAAACAATGGCTATAAAAGAGCAAAATTACTATTTCACTTTTTATATTATTCAGTTTTATCAATTGATAAGATATGATATTAGATGATATGCTAATAATGTAAGGCATAGTATCTATTAAAAAAATATAAATGAAGAATTACATAATTTTTAAAAAATCCTACTTTTAAATATGCAGAAGTGTAATCCCGAAGTATTCTATCCATACTTAAAAATATAAAATTTAATTAACTAAATTAAATATTACTTCGAATTTTAAAGTTTATATGTGAATCTAGTACTCGTGATTGATGATATAAAATGATAATGATTAACTAGTTATCATCCATTATAAATCAATTTTAAGTCATTTCATATTTATATTAGTAGATAAGATATGGTGTTAAACTGCATTTAATGCTGTGAATACCGGAAGCCATATTCTCATCGCACGCTACATTGAATACTTTCATAAGTATAGTATTAGTTTTAAATGTTCAGTGGTATTATGGACAATTGAATATGGCTAATCGTATAAAATGAATAAATGCTTGGAGCACGACAGTTTTATAAACTATCAAATGTGCTTTACTAATCAGTATGATCGAATTAATGAAGTAATGATTAATATGCCATACGTTATAAGATGCTCACTAAACTGTTTTGGATTTAATGATTCGTTGGTTGTTTCATGAAATGAATTCCTACAAAATGTTGTTTATTTGCCGTATTTTTTAATAATATTCTTTTCTTAAAATAATTAATGATTACAATGCAAGTAGAATAATTTTAAATTTAAATATGATTAAGACTTTTTTGGGGGGGGGACATTTATTTATTCATCATTTATGCATCAAGAAAGAAACAGCCATTGAAATTGATATAACCAGTAACTGCATATTGAGAGTTTGATATGAATCAACTTCTTATTCGATTTTTCGAAATGATTGAACAAACTTCAACAAGATTTCAGAGTAGTGTTGAATATATTGAACAACAAAAACATTTCAAAGTGGCGAATTTTCATATTTTAATTTCGCTGTTAGATAGAATTTCATATTTCAATTACTCTAACTGTATTAAAATTATAACTTCAATATTTTTAGCAGCATTATGAAGATTCAATGTAAAGTTTTTGCTTTAATAGTATTAGTCACGCTTGAATTTACTTCAGCAATTGATGGATGGAAGTATGGAGCTACGGATTGCTGTTGCGGTGATTACCAAAACCGATGTGGAGAAGTGTGTATTGTTATTTTGTTATACATGTTATCATTTTAAGTAACCTTATACATATATAAATTTTCATTATTTATTTCAATCAGTGTAATTGAAATTGTCATTTTAGAACTATTGGAGTTATTTAGTTGGATGTGAATCATGTGATGGTACTTCGCAATCCCCAATTGATATCAAAAATCATTCATCTGTCTTCACTCAAACAAATCCACTGCAAATCACAAACAGTCTTGTTGGATGCAAGGTGATCACATTTTTGTTGTATTTCACTTTTAAATTGATTATTCCACAATTTAATTTTTTAGACATGGGAGCAATTCTCAAGCAATAGTTCGTTTGAAGTCGATTTCATCAATGATTTTGAAGAATATTGTAATTTCAACTTAACTTTTCGTGGAATTCATTATACGTTGCATCAACTCCATTTCCATTCACCCTCTGAGCATTTACTTTTTGGGCAACAATCAGATGCTGAAGTTCATTTAGTTCATCGTACTCAATCAAAAGTGGAAAACAGTGTACTGGTAATTGGAATAAGGTTTGAGGTCGATGCAAGTGTGCAAAATAATTCACTCTTGAATTCTTTATGGATCCAAGGAACGGATAATATTATTCATGGTCTCCCAGTTCATGTTGACTCGAGTTATGTGGCAATAAACCCTTATGATGAATTGATTCCTCAGACAAATCAAGCATACTACAATTATAACGGCTCATTCACTACGCCTCCATGCAGTGAAATCGTTGAGTGGGTTGTGTTTGAAGAAATCTTAATCATATCCACATTTGATTTGCATATGATTCGGAAAGCATCCATGGCATTATCTACAAATAATCTCAATGCGAATGGGGATAGTAATCGTGGTGTTCAAAATTTATTTTCTCGGGAAATTATTAGATACAGTACAAGCAGTTTTATTTCTGTAAATTCAAACAAAGCAATCACAAAGAATAGTGGTGGGATTAATCTGTTCGCTCTCACCATCGCAATCGCTGTAATTGTTGGAACAATTATTCTTGGTATGACAGCGTTTAGAGTTTATATCATACATAAGAGACATTTCAATTCGTCAAACGAGGAAAATGTTTAAAAAGTTCTGCTGCGCTTTTGGTACAAGCTTTAGTTAATTTTAGGAAATGATCAATCGTATACAGTAATATAAATAGAAATTCTATATTTAGTTTAGTTTAGTTTACAAACCAATATAAAGGTTTAATTAGTCAGGATTGGTAATGCGACTGTTTGGTAGATTCAGCAAAAATAAGTACTCTTACCCTAGCAACGATTGATTGATATCTATTTTAATTTTGATTTTAATGACATCTGTTTGAAAATGTTTTTTTTATGAAATACCACTCGACTATATAAAATCAGAATATTAATAATAATATTCAGCAGAATTTTTGAAACTCTCAAAACCTTAAATATGCGAAAATGGTAAGTAGTAAAACATAATTACTGGTATAACTTTTAATATCGGGGGGAAACAGGGAAAGGGATAAATGAATGAATGAGCTCAATAGATGCATCCAATAATTTACATATTTTAATAGAGGGTGAAGGCATGGAACATAAGATAGCTCTGTGTTATGCTTTATACTTGCATCAGCTAATTCATTCATTATGCTCAATGAGTTAACGTTACCCTTTGGTTTATAAACAAAAATGAATTTCATTTTATATATCAATTAATAAGGAATTTTTTGTGATGCATCTCACAAGCGCTCATCATAATACTAACATGCTGTATATTAATAGCTATTATTCGTATTTAAATTCATGTAACTCATCAATCCAAAAACCGTATGTGATTGAGGTTAATATATTGGAAGTTGTATCCCAAGAGTGGATACCTGGGATATAAATGAAGATCCGAAGAAACTGAAATTCTTTTCGAATTTCTTCAACTTATTTTTTTAATAAAAGCTTCAGCGGTTTTCTTATTATGTTAGTCGACAATAATTTAGCATCACTTTGTAAAATGTCTGAAGTTAAAGCCTGCACGGAATATCGGAATAGCATATCATTAATTATTTGATTTAATTAAATTACGGTACAAAGTAAACATATCAATAATTTAATGATAGAGTAATGAATAGCAATAATTGAAGGATTCTGATCTTGTAGAGATATTCCCAATGTTTTCATCTATCCCCAGATTTTAGATTTGGTGTTTCAATGATTGATCAAACTATTTTTTCGAATTTTTATTTAAAATCAAGATTCCCACTAAGTATCAATGAAATTGCAATCTTTTTTATAAATAGAGTTTCTATCCAATGTAAAGATGCGGACATCACATCCACTTTCCACATCACGCTGTAAAGATAATTTCATGCATTTTTCGGCCAAAGCTACTAATTGAGGTGCCTCAAGATTGGGCACATATAATGATTCTAATATGGCATATAAGCCTGACATAGAAGTTCCTCCAACTGCAAAAGTTTTTGATACTGTTTGTGCACCTATTCCATCCATGCTACATATATATGGATCATTATTATTGTCAATACCTAACACTACCGGACTACAAATAAGCTGTTTCGAATACAAGGTATTAGCTATTACTCTGGCAATGCTATGGGGTTCTACTTCCTCATCAGATAAATCAACAAACTTTTCTCTTAATAATCTCATCAAAAGATATATATCGGATTCCAAACCATAGCAACCAACAAGAGCTCTTGATCCAACACGAAATATAAGTCGTGGATATTTTCCAATACAAAAAGTACCCGATTGTTGTGTACTAAACCGAGAGTCTGAGGCAATCAAAACACAATTTTTGCCTGTCAATGCAAGATATGTACCACCATGAAATGATTCAGATTGGACAGGAGAAAATACTTTGAATATAACACCCACATACAAAAGTAATCGGAAAATAACTAAATATCTCATATTAATATGGACAATCATTGATTTAATCAAATGAACAAACGAACTGAAAAAGAAACGCAACTCAAAACTATTATTTTTATTAAGTTCACTTAAGTTTACAAATTTTTAAGGAAGTTTTTTTTGTTATGAATTATGAATACCAGGAAAACAAATATTTACTTAATAACAAATGCTAATGCATACCTCATAATTATTACAATGAATTATTCCAATAATTCCACTGGAATTTCCTATTAATAACTTTTAGTTATAATTTATTTGCTGAATATAAAAATGAATGAATTAATTAATAAAAATTAACGGAGCAAATCAAAAAGGTGCAACAACTAGACAACAAGCTACAAAACATAACAAGGAGCCCTCTTAAGCTCTAAGCCTTGTACTTGTACCGCTATCAACATAGGAAAAATTTGAGCCAAGCCGGTACTCTTCAGTTAGATTTTGATGTCGTCTAGTTGT
>VKHH01006019.1:0-31194 GCA_015144975.1 Epipyxis sp. PR26KG | reverse complement strand
TCTAGCCAAAATCGCCGCTACCCGCGACTTTGCCGCGTGGAAGGCGAAGGAACTCTCACACTATCAAGAACCTGGCCTGATCCCGGATGAAACTTGGACCATGCCTGATGGTCGCATCTTACGTGTAGCGCGGCAGCGGCAGCCGTCGGGTGGACTCTTGATTCTGTTTGAAGACATTTCCGACAAGATGGGCCTGCAGGCACGGTTTAAAACTTTGATTGAAGTTCAGCGCGCGACACTGGACAAATTGGGCGAAGGGGTGGCCGTATTTACAGCGGACGGGCGACTTTCCTTAGCCAATAGCGCATTTGCCCGAATGTGGGGGCTCGATCAAAGCTTCCTTGAAGCGGCACCAGAATTTGATCTGGTTGCAGAGCGCGCGATCCTTGTGCACCGCGACCCTGCCTTCTGGAGCGAGTTAAAGGCTAGGATCTCCGACCCGTCACCACGTTCGCGTCAAGAAAAGCAAGGCGAGTTTGTCTGCGCCGATGGCACAAGCCTAACGTTGCACCATCTGGCAATGGGCGTATTAGCCACGTTAGCAGCCTTCGCCGATGTAACCGCTGCCCGCGAAGTTGAGACGGCTTTGCGCGATAAGGCGGCCGCCTTCCAAGACGCAGACCGGCTTAAGACTGAATTTGTGCGCAATGTCAGCTATCAATTGCGCACACCACTGACCACCATTGGAGGCTATGCAGAGCTTTTGGCAGCGGGCGTAGGTGGTACTTTGACCGAGTCGCAATCGGACTATTTGAACGCAATCGGATTGGCATCTGGCCAATTGGAAAAGCTTATTGAGAACATTCTCGACTTGGCCATGATCGACGCGGGCCAGATGTCGCTGGACTTGGGTGACGTCAGTTTAGTCGAAACCCTCGAAGTCACGGCGGAAATCGCCCGCACCAACTCGGTCAATGACCAAGTCCGAATTGTGGTGGAATGTGACGAGAGCGCTGGGATCATCCGTGCAGACAAGGCTCGCATTCGGCAGATATTGTTCAACCTTGTCTCGAATGCACTGCGCTTCACGGGTAAGGGCGATATGATCACCATTGGCGCGCGTCGGTTTGACGACACAGTCCGCCTTTGGGTGAGTGACACTGGCCCCGGTATTGATATGGCGCGGCAGGCTTCTGCCTTTGAGGGCTTTGCAGATGGCGACCGGCGCGCAGGCGTCAGCTTGGCCTTGGTAAAGCGCTTTGTCGAATTGCATGGCGGCTGGGTGTCGTTGGCGTCCCCCAATGCCAAGGGGGTAACAGTATCCTGCTATTTACCAGCGAGAGCCACCCATCTCCATGCAGCACCAGAGCTAGATTTAGCTAGCTAATGTCTTTTCAGGGGCTCGCATAATAGGCCGAGCTATCGCTGTATCGGGCCGCCGCTGCGCTTGCCAAAGCAGCTTCGATGCCCTTTACAAGAGATTCAGGCGACACGGGCTTCGCGATATGGACATCGCAACCGGCATCAAGCGCCTGTTCGACGTGTTCCTTCATCGCATTAGCGCTAAGCATTGCAATCGGGGTGCGGGGTAATTGGGCCGTCAACTCAAGAAAACGGATCGCCTGAGTGGCTTTAAGGCCATCCATTTCTGGCATTTGCATGTCCATCAAGACAACATCAAACTTGCCAGCTTCAAAGGCTTCTAAGGCCTTCACACCATTTTCGACGACCGTAAGGTCAACGCCATAGGGCTGTAAGATCATCCCCACCACACGTTGATTAGTCGGATGATCTTCCGCCAATAAAATCCGTAAGAGCCGCGAGGGCTTGATTTCCTCGGCGGCCGCCGGCTTTGCTGTGGTCGGCTGTGCCTGTGCTGCAATATCGAAAGCATCCAAGGACATTGATCGGCTCAAAGGTAATTTAATCATAAAAGTTGAGCCTTGATTTGGGGCCGACACAGCACTGATGATACCTCCCATCATCTCGGTGAGCGCCTTACAAATCGAAAGTCCCAAACCTGTGCCACCAAACTGGCGCGTGATGGACCCATCGGCTTGCTCGAACCGATTGAATAATCGGTCGCGAGCCTCGTCATCAAATCCGATACCCGTATCTGAAACCTTGATGATTAGAGTTGCAGCCTCCCCATCATTCTCTGCCTCTATGACCTCAACTTGAACTACGACCTCGCCTTCCTTGGTGAACTTCACCGCATTTGACGCGAGGTTGGAAACAATCTGGCGAATTCGAACCGCATCACCCTTGAACAAACCGCGCGCATTGGTTCCAAAGGTTAGACTGAAGTTCAGGCATTTCTCATTGGCTGCGGTCTGCATTAAGTGAACGGCCGCCTGGATCGACTCCTGCAAGTCGAACGTCTCAAATTGTAGGGACAATTTGCCCGCCTCAATTTTCGAAACGTCGAGAATGTCGGTGAGGAAGCGTTCAAGTGTTTGGCCCGATTGGCAGATTAAGTTGACCATCTCAATCTGCTCGTCGCTCAACTCTGTGCGACCTAGCGCTCCAGCCAAGCCAATCACTCCGTTTAGCGGCGTGCGAATTTCGTGGCTCATGTTGGCGAGGAAAACACTTTTGGCTTTGCTCGCAGATTCCGCCGCAGCACGGGCTTGCCGGATTGCAGCCTCAGATCGGCTATTGCGCAGAACATACGCCAACTGGTGTGTAATCAAGCGCCAGTTGATGGGCTTCACAACAAAGGATGTGGCCCCTGCGGCGAAGGCCAAATCAATGGCCTCCATATCATCGCGGCCTGTGATCACGACGACAGGCACACTCAAAAGCCGCGGATCACGACCCATTGCTTCCATAAGCTCAAAGCCATTCAAGTTCGGCATATCAAGGTCCACGAGCGCGACGTCAAAGTCGCTCTTGCGTAAGGCCTCCATCGCAATCTGCCCATCTTCTGCGACGCTCACTTCCATGTTAGGGCTGGTGAGGTAGGAAATCGCAAATTCGCGCAGGATGGGGTCATCATCGACCACCAAGACCCGCGCGAAGTCTGTCTTTATGAAGAGGTCAATGCCGGCCGGCGAGGTGCTCATGTTCGCCCCCAGCCTAAATGATGCAGGGCAAAGCAATGCTGAACGCTCGAACAACGCAGCTTCTGCAGCCGAGCACTTACCTTGGTCTTTGGCAACTGGAGAGGCATGGAACACTCAGCCATCGCGTTAATCAAACCCCACACCCAACAAATTTACCGGACTTTTTCAAAAAATATCGCAGAAATTCCTTAATTTTGGGTCAAATGGCGTGGAATCTTTCACTTAAGCACCTAAAATCTATACAAATATCTATGGTAGTGACCTCGAGATTGGGCCTAAACTAGGCTGACTAGAGTGAAGTCCAGAGTGTCAATCGATTACCTCACCAATTGTGAGAGTATTGCACTGTCTTTAATAGGGAAAAGCTCAATCAACGGAAAACGTCGCAATTTCCTCACGTAACTGGCCAATGCCGAGATTCTCATGTGATGAGATCGGCAAAACCTCAGGGTGTGCAGCAGGACGCTTCTTCAAGGCCTCTTTGGTCGCACCAAGAACGACATCGAGCTCCCCTTTCTTCAATTTATCCACTTTTGTGAGGATAATTTGGTAGGATAAGGCCGAGGTATCCAGCATGCGCATGACTTCAAGGTCATTCGGCTTAAGCCCGTGGCGGCTATCGACCAAAACGAAGGCCCGCTTTAATGTTGCACGGCCCCGCAGGAAGTCCCGCGTCGCTTCGTTCCAGCGCGCAATCTCAGTTTTCGACGCAACCGCATGGCCATAGCCGGGCAAATCGACAATCCGAATACGCTCAACCTCGTCTTTACCAGCAATGGCAAAGAAAATGAGTTCGCGTGTACGCCCAGGTTCGGAGGACGCCCGCGCCAACCCTTTCCGACCAACCAAAGCATTCACAAGGCTGGACTTGCCAACATTTGAACGCCCTGCAAAGCAGACTTCCGGGGCGCCCATCGGGGGCAGATCAGCCATGGTTTTGGCCGCCCAAAGGAAACGCGGTTCCAAACGAAAGAGCCGCTCTCCTGGCGGGAGATCGCGCATCGGAACCATGGGTTCAGACATGATTAGGCCGTCTTTTTCTTGCCAAGCTTGGCAAAAAATTCGTCAATCGGGTTTGAGGTGCCTGACCGCCTTGCAATCACATATTGCTGCACAATCGTAAGCAGGTTGGACCACGTGTAATAGATGACCAGACCAGAGCCAAAGCCTGCGAAAACGAATACGAAAATCCACGGCATCAGCGCAAAGATCTGTGCTTGCATCGGATCCGTCGCCGTAGGCTGCATCTTTTGCAAGAGCCAGAATGACACGCCATACAAGATAGGCCACGCACCAATTGCTAAGAACGTCCCAATGAGCGGCAAGGCGGTTGGGTCATAAGGAAGCAAGCCGAATAAATTAAAGACGGTCGTTGGGTCCTGCCGACAAATCGGGGATCCAGCCATAGAAAGGCGCGTGGCGCAGTTCAAGCGAGATTGAAAGGACTTTGAACAACGCGAAGAAGATCGGCATTTGCAGCAGCGCTGGAATACAGCCCGCGACCGGATTGATCTTCTCAGTTTGATAAAGCTTCATGGTTTCTTGCTGCTGGCGCTGCACGTCCGCGGCAAAGCGTTCCTTAATTTCCGCCATTTTGGGTGCGAGATCGCGCAGTTTCGCAAAGCTCTTATAGCTTGTGTAGACCAGCGGGAAGGTAACGATCTTGATAACCACTGTGACCATTAAGATGGCTACACCAATGTTATTGGCCACCAAGCCATTGAAGAACATCAGCATCGCATAGAAGGGCTTGGTCAGGAACCAAAACATCCCCCAGTCCACGGCATCCTCAAAGCGCTGAAGACCCAATTCTTGGCCGAGGGTGCGCAACTCAGATACACGCTTGGAGCCTGCATAAAGATGTTGTGTGGTGGTCAAGCTTTGACCGGCCCCCAAGGCTACGGGTGCTGCAATAAAGCTCGACTCAAATACTTCTTCATTGGGTAATTGGGTCACTTTGTAGGCGCCATCCACTTTGGTCTTTTGATCGGGGATCAAAGCAGAAAGCCAATATTTATCCGTGATGCCGAGCCAGCCGCCTGTACCGGCTTGTTGCAAGGCCTCGCCCTTTTCAAGCTTTTGGTAATTCATAAGCTTGAGCTTGCCATCAAACATACCAACCATGCCCTCATGATTGATTCCGTTGGGCGGCTCTTTTGGTTTGGCGTGGCGGCGTATCGCGCCATAGGGCTGCAGCGTGACTGGTGCTGCGCCCGCATTTTCGACCGTGTCGGTGATGGTGAAGAGATAACTCTTATCGACCTTTACGACACGTTTGAAGGTTAGGCCTTGGCCATTGTCATAGGTCAGCGTGATCGGTGTAGCCGGCGTCAGCTTTTCGCCTGCCGTTGCCTTCCAAACAGTGTTTGGCCCAGGCAGTGCACCCGCGCTTCCATCTGGGGCAGTAAAACCAAAAAACGCATAGTAGCCATCCGCCGTGCCTTGCGGGTGCAGGAGCGTGACCGCCTTGGAATCCTTTTTAATCGTGTCCTTATAGCGTTTTAAGACCAAATCATCGAAGCGCCCACCAAGAGTCGAAACAGTACCGCTGACGGCATCGGCATCAATGCTGATGCGCTGGCTCAGCCCCAAGGCGTCAGGACGGCTGACAGGCTGGCCCGCTGAAGCTGCAGCTTGAACAGGTGTTACTGTGGCACTTGGGGCTGCAGCCTTTTGGGCAGCAGCCTGCGCCTCGCGCTTTTGGGCCATCTCTGCCAGTCGAGCCTTCTCGCGCGGCATTTCATAGAAATATTGAAAGCCAAGCAGGATCGCCAGGGACAAAGCAATCGCGATCGCGAGGTTCTTGGTATCAGGCGCTGAGGGTGGCGGAGACATGGGAGACGGGGACATTGGGGTCCTTGCTATCAGCTTCTAAGATGTGGCTGTTGCGGTTGTAACAGAAAGAGGGGCAGACTTCGCCGACAGCCTTAAGAACAGGGTAGTCAGGTCGTCAAGCAAAGCAGGCCATTCTGCTGTCACAGTTGCAGTACGTGCGACAGCTACATAGTCAAAACCCGGCCGACCATGAAGCGGCAATAGCTGTAACATTGCCGCGCGCAAGCGACGGCGTGCTCGATTGCGCGTGACGGCATTGCCGACTTTTTTGGAAGCCGTGAGGCCATACCGGATCAGGCCCTTAGTTTCAGCCTTCACGTCAGCGGAAGACCTAACCTGCAATAACACAAATCGCCCAGCGGCCTTGCGGCCCTGAGCGACATGCAAAAACTGACGACGTATAGTCAGCCGATCAATGATAGCAGGCGGGCTAACGGACATGGGACTGCCCTAGCCGCCGAAAATCCTAAGCGCTCAAACGCTTACGGCCCTTGGCGCGACGACGAGCCAAAACCAGACGACCGCCTTTTGTGGCCATACGGGCGCGGAAACCATGGCGACGAGCGCGGACGAGGTTAGATGGTTGAAACGTGCGTTTCACGGCTGTTACTCCTGGCGGACAACCGCCTTGATCGAGAGGAAATTTGAACGGGCGCTGTTACAGACCGCTTGGCGAAGAGTCAATCTCTGCACGCAGGCAGAGACATCTATTTCGAGGCTAGAACTGCTTTCTAAAGCTCAGTTCCACAGAACGGCCGCGTGGTGCAAGCAGGGCTTTTTGATAAGCTTCCGGCGTATTGCCTGCAGAGTCGCGTACGCTCTGAGCAGAATCTGTCAAATTGTCGACTCGCAAGATCAATCGAGACCCTTTCAAGAAGGGTGTCTTCTTGACCCAGTTTGGACGCGCCTCGAAGTTCAAGAAGCCACGCAAATTGACGGTGAATAAATCATCGAAGTAAAGGTCTGTCGCACCGGGAACCCCGCGTGCGCTGGCAATAATCTTGTTCTCCCCGCGCCATTCCCCAAAGGCGCGGAAGCCAATTCCCATATAGGACCAACCACCATTGAACTCGACCGTATGACGGCGTGATCCACCACCATCATCAACCGCCGCCCCGTCGAGCAAATCCAACTTTGGCAAATTGGGAGCCAGTACGATGGAGTCTTCTAGTTTTATGGAATGGAAGATGGAGATGCTCCAACGGCCGGCCTGACCACCTTGGCCGCCGCCAAATCCGCCGCCGCCAAAACCACCCCCGCCGAAGAAAACGCTGGGCGGGGGACCGCCGCGTCCGCCAAAACCGCCGCCAAAGCCGCCCGGTATGCCCGTGGCGGGGCGTTGACCAGATGGTTGGCTGGTTGGACCAGTCGGTGGCGTAAGTGCTTGGCTTGTACTTGTTCCCTGGCCCGATCCACCCTGCGGCCCTGTTGGCCGTTGGCCGGACCCAGTTTGTGGGCTGCTCGTGGTAGCCGCCGGCGCTTGTGGGCGTGGGCCGCCACCAAATCCGCCGCCAAATCCACCACCCGCGCCACCGGGACCACGCCCAATCTGTGGACCGAAGCCTTTGGAGAAGGAAAAACCATAGCGGAAAATCGTACTATCCGCGGAATCATAATTGATCGGGCGCTGGTCAATCCCCGTTAGAACGCCGGCACTATTGCGTTCAAACCGGCGCGGATAAGCCGCCTCCAATGCGGGCGTCAACACTGGAAAGGAAGCGATGGTGTCTTCGCTGGTATTGACCGCATAACTGAGTGTCAGGTCGAGGCCTTCGAACTTGGCGGGCGAATAATTCACACTGAACGTGGTATCTGCGCGGCTTTCCGCCTTTAGGCCGGAGTTTCCGCCGCTTGTGCGATTGACCAAAACAGTTTGGCCGGTTTGGAAATCAAAAACCGCAGACCCCGGTGTGACGAGAACAGGATTACCCAATTGCTGAATACTAGGGGCAGCTTCTGAAGCATCATAGGCCATCGAAAGGCGTAAGGTGCTGATCGGGGACCAATTGACCCCGAGGCCCCCACCTTGCAGACCACCAAAGTCCGACAGGTCGGTGTAAAAGCTGTTCACGCTGAAGCTTAAATCGCCAAACTTCTCACCAAAACCTGAACGGCGACTGGTTACAGGGATCGAGAGATTTCCCCGTGCTGTCGCATCGCCGCGGCTAAGATTGGTCAGCGTGATTAGCCCATTGCGTGAGGCCTGAGAATCGAGTTGGCGATCTTGATAACCAATGCGGAATGATCCTCGGATCGGGCCCGCGGGCACATCAATTAAGGGACCGGTTGTGTTATAAATCGCTTCAAAAACACTGACGGTGGAGTTGGTTGTCTGTGGCTGCGTCAAGGCAGACAGTGTTTTAGTATCTGACTTTGTCTGATCGGCAGAACCTGTGGCCGTCCACTGCCAACCGGCCGTTGTGCCATTGACCGTGACAGCAGCACGCGAGGTGTCGACTTTTGAGGTACGCTCGATTGGCGTGTTCGCAGCAGGTAGCCCGGCTGGGGTGGGGGCTAAACCCAACAGACTTTGGGTTTCATTTGAGTCAAAGCGGAAGTCGAAGGTGGCCCCCATCGATTTACCGAAATTTCGATTGTAGCTAATCCCCAGCTCTGCGGAGCGTGTCTCAGGCAAAAGGGTTCTAAACTCAGTACTGGTGGGGGCTGTGGCACGACGCACGCCACGCGCCGCTTCGGTGACACTGTTCTGACTTGAAACTTCTCCATTGATGGACAAGCGCCCTTTGGCTCCAATAGTTAGCAAGCCCAATTCGATTTCGCCGCGCGATTGCTCACCTTCCGCCGCTGTCCCTGCGCTTATCTCCGTCGTGATAGCACGAAAATTGTCTCTCAGAATGAAATTGATGACGCGCTGATCCGCCGAATAGCCGTATTGGAGCGCAGTCGATTCAGGGAAAATCTCAACCCGCAGAATAGCTTCTGAAGCAAGGCCTTGCACATCGCGGAAACTGCTGATCCGGCGACCATTCAGCAAGATAACAGGCGGACCGCTCCCGCGGCCACGACCGGAACCTGCGCGCGGCCCTAAAGCTGCAAGTACTTCAGCAATGTTAGAGGCGCCCAGGGCTGTGATCTCGACGGGATCCAAAGTGGTTTCTGGAACGGCATCTCCGGGTACAGAATTTGGGCCACGTTGTGCACGAACCACAATTTCTTCGACAGGCTGTTCTGTAACTGCGGTTGGTGGATCCACAGGTTGGGCGGTGACGGGGACAGAATTAGCTTTGGCTGGCTGCAACTGGGCTGCTTGGGCCAAAAGCGATGCGGGCGAGGCAAAAGGCATCAGAGCAGCCGCGCTGCTTAAAAGTGCCAAACGAATGGACATCGGGGAGACCTATTTTTCTTGTTGGACGGCTTTAAGCCAGCCAGTTGGAATTTTGCTTAGCGTGTTCAACGTGCGTATACGTTTATTCCGTCGCATAAGATGATGACAAAGTTGTTATGGCAAAAATGGGGGCTTATGACCAATTCTACCCAAGGCGCGTGCAGTGCTGCCTCCCCATATAGGACTTCAAAAACCGGGCTAAAAGATGATGAGCAGAATTAAGCGACACATTATCTTGATCGAAGGCCCAATAGGCGCAGGCAAAACCAGCCTCGCCCTGCGGCTGGCGGAGGATTTGGAAGCTAAAGGACTAGAAGCCCGCGCTTTTCTGGAGTTCGACCCTGATCACCCCATCCGAACGGAACAAGTCGATCTTTTGTCTGGTCGGGAGCCAGAGCCCAAAGCTTATGGGCTCGAACCTTGGGCACGGCTGGCGGCCCAATGTATCGTCAATCGAGGCATTGTTTTACTGGATGCGACCTTGATCCAGAACACCCTGCTGCCCGCTTTTGCTGCCGGTGTCGCTGAAGAACAAATCCTTCACCTTGCCAAGACGCGCTTGGCGGCCGTAGCCAAGGCCAAGCCGATGGTCGTATATCTCCATGTCGACAATATGGCCGACCACCTCGAGCGGTTGCATGGGTCAAGCACCCCGTCATGGTCTGCGCGCAATTTGGCATGGATCGACGCAACACCATGGGCGCGGGCCAGAGATCTGAGGGGCATGCGAGCTTTGATTGGCTTTCATGAAGCTTGGCAGATTTGGGTAGAGACTTGGCTGGCGCAACTTGGCGATACAAGTCTGGTTCTTCGTGCCCATAGCGACGAGATCACCTCCTTGAGCCAAGTTGTTTTGAATCATGCAGCTAAACCCAGCTGAATGAAGCTATTTTGCCACTTCGCCTGACGAGAAACGTTGACGAAGCAGTCACTCTCTTCCATGTCACAAGCAGGTAATCCGGGGATGAGCATGGCAGGTCCACAAGCACACGATAAGCGCCCTTTATCGCCACACCTGCAAGTCTGGCGTTGGCACGTGACGATGGCGACATCGATTTTTCACCGGGCATCGGGCGTTGCCCTTTACTTGGGAGCGATAGTCCTCACCACTTGGGTGATGGCCTTGGCAAGCGGCCCCGAAGCCTATGGGGCATATATGGCCTTCTTGATGAGCCCGCTGTGCCTCTTGGTTCTTTTCGGCATCACAGCAGCGGCCTGCTATCATTTGGCAAATGGCATCCGTCACCTAGCTTGGGATGCTGGCAAAGGGTTTGACCCGAAGGTGTCCACCGCCACAGGTTGGGCAACCATCGTTGCTGGTGCCGTCGGAGCTGTCTTGGTTTTTGCACTCGCGTTTTTGGCTTAGGGGGCAGACGATGACCCATTCATTACGTACGCCATTGTCTCGCGCCCGTGGCCTTGGTTCGGCCAAGCATGGCGTTGGGCATTTCATCCAGCAACGCGCGACCGCAATTTTCCTAGCCGTCCTGCTGCCTTGGTTTGCTTTATCTGTGCTGCTCGGAACCGATGGCAGCTATGACAGCGTCATTGGCTGGATGAAGCACCCGCTCAATGCTGCTGGGACTGCCCTTTTGGTTCTAACCGGTTTGTTCCACATGCGCCTCGGCATGCAGGTGGTGATCGAAGACTACATCACTGGGCCTGTTGCGCGCACTGTATCTTTGCTCGCCAATACGGCCATCCCCGCTATCTTAGCAGTCATCGCGATCCTTTCGGTCGCCAAAGTATTCGTTGGAGCTTAAGCCCATGACGGCGGACTATCAGTGGAATGACCATACTTTCGATGTTGTTGTTGTCGGTGCTGGCGGCTCTGGCCTGCGCGCCGCTTTAGGTTCGGCCCAAGCCGGCTTGAAGACAGCTTGTATCTCGAAGGTCTTCCCAACCCGGTCGCACACCGTGGCGGCCCAAGGCGGCATCTCTGCGGCGCTGGGCAATATGGGTGAAGATGACTGGCGTTGGCATATGTTTGACACCGTAAAAGGTTCAGACTGGCTGGGCGACCAGGATTCCATTGAATATCTGACCCGAAATGCGCCGGCAGCCGTCTATGAGCTTGAGCATTGGGGCGTGCCCTTCTCGCGCACCGAAGATGGCAAAATCTATCAGCGCGCCTTCGGCGGCATGACCCGCAATTATGGTGAAGCGCCCGTCCAACGCACCTGTGCTGCGGCCGACCGCACCGGCCACGCCATTCTGCATACGCTTTACGGCAACTCTCTGAAATATGACGTTGAGTTCTTCATCGAGTATTTCGCCCTTGATCTGGTCATGGACGAAACCGGTGCCTGTATCGGCGTGACTGCATGGGAATTGGCAACAGGCAAGCTGCACCGCTTCCGCGCCCAGCGCACAGTCTTGGCCACAGGCGGCTATGGTCGCGCCTACTTCAGCTGCACCAGCGCCCACACCTGCACCGGAGACGGCAATGCCATGGTATTGCGGGCAGGCCTGCCCTTGCAGGATATGGAGTTTGTGCAATTTCACCCAACCGGCATTTATGGCGCAGGCTGCCTGATCACCGAAGGTGCCCGTGGCGAAGGCGGCTATCTGACCAATTCAGAAGGTGAGCGCTTCATGGAGCGTTATGCGCCAACCGTGAAGGACTTGGCACCACGGGACATGGTATCGCGAGCGATGACGATGGAAATCCGCGAAGGTCGCGGCGTCGGCCCTGGCAAGGACCACATCCACCTCCACCTCGACCATTTGGATCCAGCCATTCTGGCCCAGCGCCTGCCCGGCATCTCGGAAAGCGCCAAAGTCTTTGCTGGCGTGGACGTCACGAAAGAGCCGATCCCCGTTCTGCCAACCGTGCATTATAATATGGGTGGCATCCCGACCAATTATCATGGCGAAGTGCTGACCAAGGTTGGCGGCGACCCCGACCAAGTTGTTCGTGGCCTTATGGCTGTTGGTGAAGCGGCTTGCGTGTCGGTCCATGGGGCCAATCGTTTGGGCTCTAATTCCTTGATCGACTTGGTCGTGTTTGGCCGTGCTGTCGGATTGCGCTGTGGTGAAACCGTTCAGTCAGGTGCCCGCCAGCCAGAGCTTACAAATGCGATGACTGACAGCCACTTGGCCCGTCTAGACCGGTTCCGTCAGGCCAAGGGCGGCACGCCCACGGCAGCTCTGCGCCTGCAGATGCAGAAGGTGATGCAGAACCATTGCGCGGTTTATCGTGAGGGTGAAACCTTGGACGAAGGCTGCAAGGAAATGGACAAGGTGTTTTCTGGCGCGCCAGATATCGCCATCACCGACCGGTCCATGATCTGGAATTCTGACCTCGCAGAAGCCATGGAATTCGACAATTTGTTGAGCCAAGCCATGGTGACCATGTATGGCGCAGCCAACCGGACCGAAAGCCGTGGTGCCCATGCCCGCGAAGACTATGCGGACCGCGACGACGTCAATTGGATGAAGCACACGCTGACTTGGTATGATGAAGCAACGGGCTCAGTCAAAATCGACTATCGCCCTGTGCACATGAACACCATGAGCAACGACGTGGCGACGATTCCACCAAAGCTGCGGGTTTATTGATCGAGAGCGGGGGGCTACCCTTACCTTTAGGTATCAGATTTGACATTCCTATTTTAGGTGCCATAATCTATACTTGGATCGAGCTTTTCAAGGTCAGGGCATGTATAAATCCATTATTTGGACTGTATGTCTCAAGGTGGCATATACAACTATGATCGCCCTAGGGGCCGCTGTTCTCGATATTCTTACAGTCAAGGACTTGGATGATTGGGAACTCGATATCAGGAGCGACTTGGTGGTGAGTGCAATCGTGATTGGAATTGCGATGCGTGGCATTCAAGCCTCAACTTCAACACGGCATCGGAGGCGCTCACCTTGGCGGCATGACTTCTTTGGCCTACTATGTTTTTTCTTTGCGAGTCACGCTTTTGTAATCCGGCTCTTTGCTTCGAAGTTTCCAAGTGTCGGACAATGGGAATTAGGGATTGGCCACGTAATTGCCTTTTTGATGCTTATGACATCACTCTACAATTTGGAGGCCGAAAAGGTATGACTGAAAATCAATCGAACCGAACTGCCCCCGTTATAAGTGTGACTCTGTTAAGCGTTGCTGTCGCGGTGTTTTCAGTAGCCATTACAATTACTGCCACAAAATCCGAGGAAATCACGACTGTCTTTGACATGGGTTTCAGGGCTGGTAGCCTTGAAGGGCTTCTACTGGTTTGTATTTTTTCTGTTACCGCTCTGATTGCCTTTGTGTCAGCGGAGGTTTTGTTGCGCTACAGCCACACACGACTTTCAATTATGGCTGCCCACAAGAGGTTGGCCGAAGTGGATAGCGAGATCAAATCACACGCTGAAATTCTGCAATCCTTAACAACAAAAATTGAGTTCACCGTAATTCAGAACTCTGCGGACAAGGTACAAGATCCCGAATTATTGTCGAAACTTCAAGAGTTACATTTCAAGATCGAACAATTAAGGAGAATTGAGACAGATACTAATTTTGAAACTGCCCTCGACCACCAAGACCAGACAACTGAACGGACAATAAACTAGAACATTGTTCATCTGATAGTATTCAATTGACCTTGTAAACATGGTCAACCCTACCCCCGCTCATCTTTTGGCGAGCCCATCACGATATAGCTGGTGATGGTGGCAACCTGCGGCAGGGCACCGAGGACTTCGGTGTGAAAATGCTTGTAGGCAGGCAGGTCTGCTGTCTCGACCCGCAATAGATATTCCACCGTGCCCGTGATGTTGTGGCATTCACGTACTTGAGGTGCGCGTTTAATTGCAGCCTCAAAATCCGTCTGCTCTTGCTTGGTGTGGCGGGAGAGACCCACCGTTACATAGGCCAAAAAGCCGATGCCGAGGGCGGCGGAATTTAGCTGCGCGCGATAGCCTTGGATAATGTCTCGTCGCTCCAATTCCTGCACGCGCCGGAGGCAGGCTGAAGGCGACAAGCCCACCTTGCCCGCGAGGTCGACATTGCTGATACGCCCGTCCTGCGAAAGAACGCGCAATATTCTTCGATCTGTATCATCCAAAACAGTCATAACATGTGCAACTTGAGCCGTGACTACTGAATTTGCAAGAACATGCGATCATTTCACGCATAAAGTTGCGTCATAATGACACAAGAACTTTTCCTCGGCCTTTGCGGCTTTGCCCTCGTTTCCTCCATCACACCGGGGCCCAATAATCTGATGCTGATGGCGTCAGGCACCAATTTCGGCTTTGCCCGCACCCTACCCCATATGCTGGGTGTTTCGATTGGCTTTGTCGTGATGACGGTCCTGATCGGCTTAGGCTTGGCCCAAATCTTCGTGCGCTTCCCGATTGCCTATACGGTCCTCAAAGTCGGATCAGTGGCCTATTTGACCTATTTGGCTTGGAAGATTGCGACAGCGGCAGCACCTAAGGCAGATGGTGCCTCGACGGCAAAGCCCTTCAGCTTCTTGCAGGCGTGCCTATTTCAATGGGTAAACCCCAAAGCTTGGACTATGGCCCTCATGTCTGTCACCGCTTATGTGCCAGCAGATCATCCACTGATGGGTCTTTTGATCGTGGCTTTGGTGTTTGGCGCGATTAACCTGCCGACAGTTGCCGTATGGGCCTTTTTAGGAATGCAAATGCGGCAATTCCTGCAAGACCCCGTCAAACTCCGAACCTTCAACATCCTTGCCGCATTGACGCTTCTAGCGTCGCTTTACCCTGTGGTGACGCACGATTTTCTAGCTCATCCGGCGTTGGCGACACCTTGAGGCTTAGACCGCGGGCAACTCTAGGACGAAGCGCGCACCGCTTCGATCTTCACGATTTTCAGCCCAAATTGTGCCGCCATGGCTTTCGGCAATCTGGCGGGCAATGGCCAAGCCAAGGCCCGAATGTTTGCCAAAGGCGGCTTGGCCTTCTTCCCCGGCACTGGTTGGGCGATGGGTGTAGAAGCGGTTGAAAATACTCTGCAAGGCTTCTTCTGGAATACCGGGACCTTCATCTTCAACCGTGATTCGGATCACCTTTCCGTCGCGCGCACCAAGCAAAACAACTTTGCCGTCTGTCGGCGAGAAACTTAGCGCGTTATCGAGTAGGTTTGTCAGAATGCGCGAGATTGCTTCTTCCCGGCCGCTCACGGCCAAGCGGTCGGTCTCATCTGGGTGGCGTACAACAATTTCAACTTCGCGCGCATGACCAATCGACCCATAGGCTTGAGCCATGTCATCGATCATATCGGCCATAAAGAATTTCTGCTGGCTGGCGCGAGCAAGCTCTGCGTCCAAGCGGGATGCATTGGCGATATCGGTCACTAAGCGGTCGACCCGTCGGGCATCATTCAAGATAATTGATTCAAGCTTGGCCTTACTACTCGGCGTCGTCGCACGGGGCAGGAGTTCTGCAGCATTGCGGATCGCGGCCAAAGGGTTCTTGATTTCATGAGCTACGTCAGCGGCAAAGCTCTCATTGGCATCGATCCGGTCTTGCAGCGTCGCGGTCATCGCAGCCAGTGCGTCTGCCAAATCCCCAATCTCATCTGGCCGCTTTCGAAGCGCATCGGCATCTAATTCCTGTGCCCGGCCGCTACGCACATTGTCTGCAGCGGCGGCTAAGCGGCGCAAGGGGACGGCGATCGACCAAGCCAACATACTGGCGGAAATTGCTGTCACCAAAATGGCAGAGAATATGAACGGGTAAAGCGCTCGCCGCTCTGCCTCAACGATTTCGCTGACATCGCCGCTTTCAAGCGTCAAAACTCCCACAACCGCGCGAATGCGCTGAATGGGAACCGTGACAGAAACAACCCGGCGACCCTCTTCATCAAAGCGTTCACTTTGGACAATATTGCCTTGCAGGGCGGTAGAGACCTCCCGGATCAGGGCCTTTTTGGGATCGTCACTGGCACCTTGGATAAAGACCCGCACATTAGAGACCGCTTTGCCTGCCACTTCCCCTATATCGGGTGCCGCAGGCCCAAGCGGAGGCAATTCGCGGACATTGACTATATCATCAAGGATCGTGCTGTCAGCAATCGGGCGCAAGTCGCGGCTGAATAGGCGTAGGCGTGCTCCTGGCTCACGTGACAACCGCCTCAAAATAGCTCGGGCGCGGCCCTCATCCAAAACAGGTACGGCATCAGCTGGAATGGCGGCTTCAGCCAAGACACTGGCAATCGTGGAGCCCTGCGCGCGCAGCGCATCCATACGCGCCTTTGTCAGGCCGGATCGCAACTCATTGAACAAAAGAGAGCCCAGCACCAAGATAACGATGCCGGCAAAGTTGGCGATAAAAATAATGCCCGCAATGCCGCCACGACGGCGTTGCCTCCGGGTCTTTCCGAAGGGTGCCTGAGGCTTCTTTTTAGGATTCTTTGTAGCGATAGCCGACCCCATACAGCGTCTCGATGGCATCAAACTCACCATCAACTTCGCGGAATTTCTTGCGCACGCGCTTCACGTGGCTGTCAATGGTACGGTCATCGACATAGACGCTGTCATCATAGGCTGCGTCCATCAACTGATCGCGGCTTTTAACAAAGCCTGGCCGTTGGGCGAGCGCCTGCAGCAAGAGGAATTCAGTCACCGTCAAGCGAACTGGCTTGCCCTTCCAGTAAGAAGCATGGCGATTGGGGTCCATGGTCAAGGAGCCGCGCGTGACGACCTTCTTGTCGTCTTCAGCCGGACTTCCGTCATCTCCACCTGCATCAGTTGGGCGAGAACGACGAAGCACTGCCTTCACGCGTTCCGACAACAAACGCGTTGAGAAGGGTTTGCGAATGAAATCATCAGCACCGACCGAAAAGCCAATCACCTCATCAATCTCATCATCCTTTGACGTCAGAAAGATGACGGGCACGTCTGAGCTTTCCCGGACGCGGCGCAATAATTCGACACCATCCATGCGCGGCATCTTGATATCAAGGATCGCAATGTCAGGCGGGTCCGATATCAATGCCGGCAGAGCCGTCGCCCCATCGGGATAGGTTCGCACGTCATAACCTTCGCTCTGAAATAAAATTTCCAGGGAAGCGCGGATGTTTTCGTCGTCATCGACCAGAGCAATTGTCGTCATAAGCCCACTTATAAGGCGGTTTGTGGCCGCATGTTACCCCTCGCAAGGCAAGATTATGGCGAATAAAGGGTTTATGAGACGCTAAGCTGCACAAATAAAGGGTTAGCTTGCCTTGGCGCGCGCTTCCATGTCGAGCATTTCATCGAGATAGGCCATGGCCAAATCTGTCAGCTCAAACTGAGGTTCGGCCCAAAAGTCCTCAACCCCACTCGGAATGGCGGCATCTAGGACCGTGTGAATTTCGCTTTCATCATCATTCCACAGGATGGAAACATCCGCCAAGCGCGCAGCTTCGCGCCCAAGGCTTTGGGTTATTACCGCATCATCCATGCGCTTGGCGCTGACCCGCAATAGCGTCAGGCCACCACCAATATCCTCCGAAATGTCTGCATAAGACAGGATGGCGTTGAGCAAAGCACCTGAAGGTGGGGCAATTGGCACTGCTATTGGTGCAATCTTTTGCTTAGGGGCGCGGCGACGGGACTTTGGGTAAGGAAGGATGGTCATGTTCAGGTCTCACTCTGTGTGTGAGTTGGGTATGCACCCTCACTACGACAAAATCGGGCGTAGAATTTGACCGCAATGAGTCCACAATGAGTCCAGCGATTATTTGGACAGGTCCGATGGCGGAGAAGGTGCCGTTTACCATTGTTAGGCCGCAACGAGTCCTATATGCGGTCCGTCAATCAGCCGACGAAAGTTTCTGCTCCCATGACCAGCCATACAGACCTTGCAAACGCCATCCGCTTTCTTTCGATGGATGCCGTTCAAGCGGCCAATTCCGGACACCCCGGTATGCCCATGGGCATGGCAGATGTCGCAACAGTCCTGTTCACCAAGTTTCTGAAATTCGACGCCAAGGCCCCGAACTGGCAAGATCGCGACCGCTTTGTCTTGTCGGCTGGCCACGGCTCGATGCTGATTTACGCTCTGCTACATCTCACTGGCTATGAAGCCATGACCATGGACCAGTTGAAGAACTTCCGTCAGATGGGTGCCCTCACAGCCGGTCACCCTGAATATGGCCACGTGCCAGGGGTTGAAACGACAACGGGACCCTTGGGCCAAGGCATCTCAACCGCTGTCGGCATGGCAATGGCCGAAGCCCACTTGCGGGCAACTTTGGGCGCAGATGTATGCGACCATCACACGTGGGTTATCGCTTCAGACGGCGACTTGATGGAGGGGATCAGCCACGAGGCGATTTCCTTAGCAGGTCACCTCCGCCTGAACCGCTTGATCGTCTTGTGGGACGATAATGAGATTTCTATCGACGGGGCTTTGTCGGTTGCTGAAACCGGTGACCAGCTACAGCGGTTTGAGGCCGCTGGCTGGCAAACGAGCCGCGTTGACGGCCACAATCCAATTGCGCTGGAAGCGGCCATGACCGCCGCCCTTTCCTCTGACCGGCCGGTGCTGATTGCGTGCCGTACCCAAATTGGCTTCGGGTCCCCCAACTTGGCCGGGACCGCCAAAACCCACGGTTCGCCACTCGGCGCTGCCGAGATTGAAGCGACACGCAAAGCACTGAACTGGCCCCACGCCCCATTCGTTGTGCCAGACGAGATTGTAGCTGACTGGCGCGCCGCTGGCAGTCGTGGCGCGAAAGCCAATGCGGATTGGCAAGCACGTTTGGCGAAGCGCTCAGATCATGCCGCAATCCAAGACCTTTTGAACTCAAAGATCGACCCAGCGCACCTGCGCAGCCTCATCGAGGCCCATTGTGCCAGGATGGCCGACAAGGCCCCTTCGCTTGCGACCCGCGAGAGCTCTGGCGCAGCCTTGGAAGGATTGGTTCCAGCCTTTGGCCTGCTCATAGGCGGTTCGGCGGATTTGACCGGTTCTGTGAATACCAAAGTTGCCGGCATGAAGGGCTTTGGCGCTAACGCCTATCAAGAGCGCTATGTCCATTATGGCGTGCGCGAACATGGCATGGCGGCGGCCATGAACGGCATGGCCCTGCATGGTGGCGTGGTGCCCTACTCCGGCACCTTCCTCGTGTTTGCTGACTATTTACGCCCAGCCCTGCGCCTCGGCGCCTTGATGGAAGTCCGGACCATCCATGTCTTGACCCATGACAGCATTGGCTTGGGCGAAGATGGGCCAACCCACCAGCCTGTTGAAACCTTGGCGTCGCTTCGAGCAATCCCCAATGTCAACGTATTCCGACCCTGTGACCCCGTTGAGGTTGCCGAATGTTGGGAATTAGCTCTACTGGCCCCGAAGACTCCATCGGTCTTGTCCTTGACCCGCCAAAAGCTCGCCTTCCAGCGCAAAGACGGGTCGCCAACCAATCGCAGTGCGCAGGGTGCCTATGTCTTGTCGCCAACGAGCCTGCCGGAAAAGGCGGTCTTGATCGCCACGGGTTCAGAAGTTGAGATTGCGATGAACGCTCAAGCCAAATTGGCCGAAGCAGGAATTGGCGTCCGCGTGGTCTCGGCCCCTTGCCTTGAATTGTTTGAAGCTCAGACTGGTGCCTATCAGAACGAAGTCCTCGGTGGCGATCTGCCAAAGATCGCGATTGAAGCAGCCGTCCGCTATGGTTGGGACCGCTGGATCGGCCCGACGGGCACGTTTATCGGTATGAAGGGCTTCGGCGCATCCGGGCCTTATCAAGCGCTCTACGCCCATTTCGGCATCACCAGCGAAGCCGTCTGTGCAGCCGTTGAGGCGCTTGGCTGATCTTGGCAGAGCCACTCGTCTCGATCCTGATTGTTGCTTATAAAAGCCGAGCGCACTTACCGCGCTTGTTTGATTGTCTCGACGCGCAGTCGTTTCACGATTTTGAGACGATACTCATCGACAATGCCTCGCCAGACGGCACCGATCCCGATGTGGCGACACAAGCGCGCGCGACCCAATTTATCGCGAATGCGCACAATGCCGGCTTTGCAGCGGCCAATAATCAAGCAGCCAAGCTCGCACGTGGCCAATGGGTCATCTGCCTCAACCCAGACGCTTTTCCTGAACCAAACTGGCTCGAGGCGCTGATGGCTGCGACCAAGCGCTACCCGGATGTGACAGCCTTTGGCTCCACCCAGATCCTAGACGAGGATCCGCAGCAATTGGATGGGGCAGGCGATGTCTATCATGCATTTGGCATTCCCTTCCGAGGCGGCTATCGCAAACCGTGGCCCGGTGACTTAGTCGATGGGCAGACCTTTAGCCCGTGCGCAGCCGCAGCCCTTTGGCGTGCAGATATATTTGCCCAATTGGGCGGGTTTGAAGAAAGCTACTTCTGCTATTGCGAAGATGTCGACTTAGGCTTTCGCCATCGTTTGGCGGGCGGGATGACCATACAATTGGCTGAAGCACAGGTCCGTCATCTGGGCTCTGCATCCACCGGGCCATTGTCCGAATTTGCTGTCTATCACGGCACCCGCAACCGGCTTTGGACTTTCGTCCGAAATATGCCGGGTGCTCTTTTTTGGTTGCTGCTGCTGCCCCATCTTGGGGCAACACTCTTATTATGGGCGCACACAGCTTGGCGCGGCGCAGGCGGTGCCTATGGCCGTGGATTGGCGGATGGCCTAAAGGGGCTGGGGACCGCTTGGCGAGCCAGAAGGGCTATCCAAGCCAATCGAAGAGTCAGCTTAACAAGTTTAGCAGGCCAATTTGCTTGGTCGCCCTTGAGCCTCTTAAGGCGCGCGATTGTGCTGCGTCAGATCACTCGACCGTAACGGACTTCGCAAGATTTCGAGGCTGGTCCACATCTGTGCCTTTGGCCACTGCGACATGATACGCCAGTAAGTGGATCAGAGGCGAATAGACAATCGGGGCCACAAACGGATCGGCTTTTGGTGCTTCAATCGTGTGCCGCGCAACATCGCCGGATTCCTCAATGCCCAAAGCGTCAGAGAACAAGGTCACCCGACCCTTACGCGCCGCAATTTCTTGGACGTTAGAGATGGTCTTCTCAAACAAATGGTCATGGGGAGCGATAGCAAAGACCGGGGTAACTTCGTCGATCAAGGCAATCGGACCATGCTTCAACTCACCTGACGCATAGCCTTCAGCATGAATATAGCTGATCTCTTTGAGTTTAAGGGCAGCTTCCAACGCTATCGGATAAGCCATGCCGCGACCAATATAGAGGATCGACCGGGCGTGACTGGCTTCTTCTGCTGCTGCCGCAATGGTTGATTCAACCTTGAGAGCTTCGCGAATGAGGCGCGGGGTTTCCATCAACAAATGCGCCAGACGGCGCTCTTCATCGCGGTCAATCTTCTTACGAGCCAAAGCTGCGGCAACCGAGATCGCTGCAAGGGCCGACAATTGCGCCACAAACGCCTTTGTTGAGGCCACACCAATTTCAGGCCCGGCCAAGGTCGGAAGCACAGCATCCGCTTCGCGTGCGATTGAGCTTTCTGGCACGTTGACGACTGCAATTGTCTTCCAGCCATGGCGCTTACACAGACGCAAAGCCTCTAAAGTATCGGCGGTCTCACCCGACTGGGAGATAAATAAGGCCGCAGCACGTCCAGCTGCTACGGGCTCACGATAGCGGAACTCTGAGGCGATGTCGGTTTCGCACGATAGGCCAGCCACTTGCTCAAACCAGTATTCGCCAACACGGCCGGCCAAGTAAGCGGTGCCACAGCCGATGATCCACAATTGGTCAATCTGGGCGAAATCAACGCCAAAGTCCGGCAATGTCACGCGCTCTTCCAAAGGGTCGACATAATAGCCGATTGTACGGGCGGCGGCATCAGGCTCCTCGTGGATTTCCTTTTGCATATAGTGGCGATAATTGCCTTTTTCGACGGCTGCAGCACTCGCAGCTACAGACTTGATCGGGCGTTCAACCGAATTGCGCGCCACATCATAAATGGCATGGCTGGTCCGGCTTAGGACAACGAGGTCGCCCTCTTCCAAATAGATGACGCGGTTGGTGAAAGGGGCAACAGCAATCCCGTCTGAGCCCAAATACATTTCTCCGTCGCCAACACCGACCACCAAAGGGCTGCCTTGACGGGCACCGACCAGCAAATCCTCTTCGCCGGTAAATAGGCAAGCAATTGCAAAGGCACCACGTACCCGCTTTAGCGCCTCAATCACCGCATCCTTTGGGCTGGCACCCGAATCGAGCGCACGCGAGACCAATTGCGTGATCACTTCGGTGTCGGTTTCAGAATCAAAGGCACGGCCTTCGGCTTCAAGCTCTGCCCGTAGGGTGCGGAAGTTCTCAATAATGCCGTTATGGACCACTGCGACGCGATTGGTCGCATGGGGGTGGGCGTTACGCTCAGATGGGGCACCATGGGTGGCCCAGCGCGTATGGCCAATGCCAATAAGGCCAGGCAAAGGCGATGCTACCAACACCTCTTCTAAATTCTTGATCTTGCCTTGGGCGCGACGACGGTCAATCTTGCCATCAACCAAAGTTGCGATCCCGGCAGAATCATAACCGCGATATTCAAGCCGCTTCAGCGACTCAATGAGGCGGGAAGTGACCGCCTCTTTGCCCAAGATTCCAATAATGCCGCACATCTATAAGCGCCTTTCAAGTCTTGCGAGACTTATATCAAGTGCAGTGTTGATAGAAACCTTAGGCCAGACGCGCCACCCCCAATACTGTCACTCTTGGTGACAGCGCGTTGCACCCTTATTCCCAAGTAAGCGGAATTAGGGCGCAGGCTTTGGATAGACTTGCTGCAGGAAGGCGTCGACTTCCTTCGCCGTGGCGAGCGCAACCTCTTCCTGGGGCAAGTGACCAATATTTGGGTAGGCGACTAGCCTAGACCCCTTAATCTCTTGGGTAAAACGCTTGGCGTCTGCGAATGGAATCCAGGGATCGGCTTCACCCCAAATCACCAAGGTTGGGGCAGTGATGGTGGGGATTTGCTGATAGGCTGTGGGTACATCAGGGCCCGCCCGCATGCGGGCTAAGGTTGCTTGGCGATTACCTTCACGCATCAAAAGGTCATGATAGCGCTGCACCATTTCTGGCGTCACCAAGGCATCATCCACGATCACTTGCTTAAGGTTAGACTCGATCATGCCTTTGGTACTGATACGGGAGAACACATCACCAAGTATTGGTGCACGAGCCAAACGAAAGATCAGGGGTGGCTTGCCTGTATCGCGGGGATAGCCGGCCGCATCCACCAGAATAAGGCCTGCGACTTTCTCCGGATGGGCCAATGCATAGCGCCAAGCCACAGCACCACCCATGGAATTACCGCCCAAGACAAAGCGATCGACTTTGAAATGCTGAGCCAAATCGTCCACGACCTGCACATAGGTCGTGCCTGAATAAATCCCACTCTTAGACGGGCCCGTCAGGCCATGGGCAGGAAAGTCAAAACTGATGACCCGCCAATTGTCTTTGAGTTGTCCCACCCAAGGCTCCCACGTATGGAGGGAAGCATTTGAGCCATGAGCGAGGATCAGCACGGGGGCATCACGCTTGCCTTCATCCCGCACGTGTAGGCGGACCCCATCGCTGATGTTGATGAACTGTGACGTTGGTGAGGTATAGCGGGCCTCAGCGACCGCACGGGGCAAATCGGGGCTGCAAGCCACAGCCATCATGCCAGCCAGAGCCACCCCTATCATAGCCAAAAATCGTTTATGCATCGCTTCTGCCTCCCCAATCATCTTTTTGTCTGTCGTTTGCAGCCTTTAGATCAAGCCTCTTACCAAGTGCCAATATTGGCGGCGCTGGCCCAAGGCTCCTGTGGGGCTAAAGCGGCACCACGTTGCAAGAGTTCAACTGAAATGCCGTCGGGTGAACGAACAAACGCCATATGACCATCTCGCGGCGGACGGTTGATGATCACGCCACGCGCTGCCAAATGAGCGCATAAGCCATAGATATCGTCGACCCGGTAAGCCAAATGGCCAAAATTGCGGCCGCCATCATAAGCATGCTCGTCCCAATTGTAGGTCAATTCCACCATCGGCAAGCCGCCGGGTAGGCCGCTCTGTGGGGCCTCGCCTTGCGCCTTGAAACGGTCTGCATCGACGGGGGCCGCCAAAAACACCAAGGTAAAGCGCCCCTTCTCATTTTCGGTCCGGCGAAGCTCAACCAGACCCAAGCCACCGCAAAAGAAGTCCAAGGCGGCATCTAAATTGCCGACGCGGATCATGGTGTGCAGATATTCCATCTTGGGACCTTTCAAACAGTCGCTTCTGTTGGGTAGCGCTCGTCGCGCGCTTGTTCTAGCGCAGCTTTGAGGGCGGCGGCAAATGCAACGCGTTCTGGCGGTGACAGGCAGGTTGCTAAGGACAGACTAGCCCCGCCGGCAGATAGGGTCACTTGTGTCTCATACTCGTTGAGTTCGTCTACAATGACGCGTGCAAAACTAGGACTGACGCGCCACCATCCTACTTTGCCGCGATGACAGGTCTTAGAGATTGCCACTTGCGCGGCACTCACCTTCACTGTCTCGCATTCGCGCGCGCCTGATTTGAAGTTCACCTTAAACGCCAGATAGACCAAGATGATATCCAAGCCGAAAAAGCCAATGACAGGCCAAGCGCCAATCGCAAGAAAAGCTAACCCTGCAAAGAAGCTCATAGCCGCCAAGGACAGCATCACAATGCGAAAACCATGTACCGACAGCGATCGGTTGGGGCGCAGCACGGCGTCCATATAAATGGCATCACGCTGATCAAATTCTGGGGCATCTGAAAGGGCGGTGATCGACGTGCTCATGACGCTAAAGCTAGCGCAAACTTTCCGAAAGCACAGTTGAAGAATGTAGTAAGTTTATGACGCCTCGAAGGGGCTAGCGAGTTCGTCCACAATTGTCTAAGGCGGGCGCATGGCCACGAAAGCAAAAGTCGCAAAATCAAAACTAAAAGCCGCTGAAATTGCCGCCCTCTACGCGCAATTGGCGGCAGAGCGCCCGGATCCTCGCACCGAGTTGGACTATACGGACCCCTATACGCTGGTGGTGGCAGTCGCCCTTTCGGCTCAAGCGACCGATGTCGGGGTGAATAAGGCAACCAAGCGCTTATTTGCTGTTGCCGATACGCCCGAAAAAATGGTGGCTTTAGGGGAAGAGGGTGTTGCGAACTACATCAAGACCATTGGCCTGTGGCGCAACAAGGCAAAGAATGTGATCGCTTTGTCAGAGCTGTTGCTAGAGAAATACGGCGGCGACGTGCCCCGCAACCGCGATGCCCTGACCGAACTTCCAGGTGTTGGCCGCAAGACGGCCAATGTCGTAATGAACGAGGCCTTTGGTGAGCCGACCATCGCCGTCGATACACACATCTTCCGCGTCTCGAACCGGACGGGCTTGGCCCCCGGGAAAAACCCAGATCAGGTTGAAGCAGTGCTGGAGCGCGTGACGCCTGACACCTACAAGAAGGGTGCGCATCACTGGCTGATCCTACATGGCCGCTATGTTTGTGATGCGCGAAAGCCCGCCTGCTGGCGTTGTGGCATCGCCGGGATTTGTAAATTCAAGACCAAGACTCCAAACCCTGCAGACGCGCCAAAAAAGGCCAAACCCGCAGCGAAAAAGCCCACCAAAAAAGTGACCAAACCGGCCGTTGCCTAAGGCTGTGCACGCCCTGTCGCCACAGGCCGATTCGCAGCCTATAAGCGGCGCTTGTTAATTGCGTTCACCCCTCGCCGGAGCCAAAACCATGTCCACGATCCGTCCCGTCCGCCGAGCCCTTATCTCGGTTTCAGATAAAACGGGGCTGATTGAAACGGCGCGCCAGCTGGCCGATCAAGGGGTGGTTCTGGTTTCCACCGGTGGTACCAGCAAGGCCTTGGCTGCGGCAGGTTTGCCAGTCATCGATGTGGCGGATGTGACTGGCTTTCCCGAAATGATGGATGGCCGGGTGAAGACCTTGCATCCTGCGGTCCATGGAGGCCTATTGGCCCTGCGCCATGTTGCCGATCACGAAGCCGCTATGGCCCAGCATGGGATTGAAGGCATCGATCTGTTGTGGGTCAATCTGTATCCATTTGAGGCAACTTTGGCGTCTGGTGCAGACTTTGAAACCTGCGTTGAGAATATCGACATTGGTGGGCCTGCGATGATCCGGGCGGGGGCTAAGAATTTCGACTGGTGTGCGGTGGCTACCGACCTGGGTGATGTGCAAAAGGTCTTAGCCGACATGGCGGCGCATGGCGGCACCCAAGAGATCACGCGCAAGCAATTGGCAGCAAAAGCCTATGCCCGTACCGCGGCCTATGATGCGGCGATTTCGGGCTGGTATGCCGGTCAAGTTGGTGAAGCCTCTCCCGATTGGCGCGCCTTTGGTGGTCCAAAAGTCCAAAGCCTGCGCTATGGCGAGAACCCGCATCAAGTTGCAGCCTTTTACGCCACCACGGAGAAGCGTCCCGGCGTGTCCACCGCGCGTCAATTGCAAGGCAAAGAGCTCTCCTACAATAATCTCAATGATACAGACGCCGCCTATGAATTGGTCGGTGAATTTGATGCGAGCGAAGCCGCAGCCGTGGCCATCATCAAGCACGCCAACCCGTGCGGGGTCGCGATTGGAGCGTCCCTGACAGACGCTTACTTGCGCGCCTTGGCCTGTGACCCGGTTTCAGCTTTTGGTGGCATTGTGGCCTGTAATCGCAAATTGGATGGCGCAGCGGCTGAAGAGATCGTCAAAATCTTTACTGAAGTCGTGATAGCCCCTGATGCCGATGAAGATGCACAAGCCATCTTTGCCAAGAAGAAGAACCTCCGCCTCTTGCTCGCCGGTGGCCTTCCAGATCCTACCCAAGCAGGCTTGACCTTCCGGACCTTGGCTGGCGGCTTCTTGGTCCAGAACCGCGATACCGGGCGCATTATGACACCAGACTTGAAAGTGGTGACCAAGCGTGCCCCAACCGCGCAAGAGCTAACCGACATGCTGTTTGCCTTCCGGGTTGCCAAGCATGTGAAATCTAACGCGATCGTCTATGCCAAGAATGGCGTCACCGCTGGCATTGGCGCTGGCCAAATGAACCGGCGTGATTCCGCGCGGATTGCTGCGGTTCGCGCCGTGGAAGCAGCGGAGACTGCTGGTTGGAGCCAAGCGGCCACCATCGGGTCTGCTTGCGCTTCGGATGCTTTCTTCCCGTTTGCAGATGGTTTGTTACAAGCTGTCGAGGCTGGCGCGACGGCGGTGATCCAACCCGGCGGCTCGATCCGCGATGATGAAGTGATTGCAGCTGCAGACGAGGCCGGCATCACCATGGTGTTCACGGGCATGCGCCACTTCCGACACTAAAGGCGGGGATGATGAAAAAGTTTCCCCGCGAAACATTAGACGCTCGCGCACAACGCCTGCTTCCTTTCTGCCAGATTGTTAGGCCCGAGGGGCAAGGCCCGTTTCCGACCGTTTTTTTGTTTCACGGGTGTGGCGATCCCGATGGTCCACAACCGGCCTATGCCAAAGCCGCTGCGGCCAAGGGCATTGCCAGTGTCGTGGTGGATTCCTACCGCCCTCGCGGCATCAGTCTGATAGAAGCACGCATGCTTGTTTGCTCGGGCATGCGTTTGTGGGGTCGAGAGCGTGCAGGCGATTTGATTTCGCTGATGCATTGGGCGCGCGACCAAGACTGGGTGCAGGCAGATCGTCTCGCCGCAGCGGGGTGGAGCCATGGCGGCTGGACTGTGATGGATGCCCTCGCGCTTGGGACTGAAGTGGCAGAATTTGCGGACTTAGAGGGCTTTCCCGCTGATCCGCTTCAAGGGCTAGCTGCGGCATTTTTGGTCTATCCCTGGTGTGGCCTTGGCGCACAAACGCTGCGCCGGGGTTGGCAAAAGCCCATTCCGGCGTTTCTCATGCTGGGCGAGGACGACACCTTGTCTGGCACGCGGTATCCCCTCAAAGCCGCCAATAAAATTCGCGGTGCCGGTGCGCCGGTCGAGACACACATCTATCCCGGTGCCACCCATTCCTTTGACGAAGAAACCTCTGTCAATCCAACGTTTCGGTTCAACCCGGCTCAAACCGCAGACGCCCAAGCGCGCTTTGCTGACTGGATGGCCCGCCAGTTACTTTAGAGCAGCACACGTGGGTTCATGATATTTTTGGGGTCAAAGCTGGCCTTAATGGCACGCATGAGGGTCAAATGAGCTTCTGGCTCTCGCCGTAAAAACTCATCGCGACGGCTGATGCCAATGCCATGTTCGGCCGAGATCGAGCCGTTGAATGACATCGCGACATCATGGATCGCCTCATTCATCTGCGGCACCAACGTCTTATAGGCCTCTGATGACATCGTGCTGGGCTGGATCACATCATAATGGATATTACCATCGCTACAGTGGCCAAAAGCCACAATCCGCGCACCGGGCGCTACTTTTTCTGCCGCCACATCAGCGAGGGTCAGAAAAGCTGGAATCTTGGAGACGGGGACCGAAACATCATGCTTCGCGGCTACGCCTTCTGGTTTTTGGCACGCACTCATTTCCTCTCGCAAATACCAAAAGGACTTTGCCTGCGCCTCATTCTGGGCAACGACAGCGTCAAGGGCGAGCCCAGCTTCAAGGGCTGAGGCGAGCGCCTCTTCCACCTTCTCAACCAAATCGGCATTGGCCCCCTCAAACTCCACCAAAGCCAGCCAAGGCGGTACCTCGGCGAAGGGGACACGCACATTGGCGATGTTTTTGAGTGCGAGCGAGACGCCCAGATGGTTCATCACTTCAAACGCAGCCACCGCTGCGGTCTCGGCTTCAAGGCGATGCAATAATTCGACAGCTTGCTCAGGCGTTTCCAACGCCAACAAAGCCACGGTCGTGTGGCGGGGTTGGGCAACCAGCTTCAGGGTTGCAGCGGTAACCAGACCCAAAGTTCCCTCGGCCCCGATGAATAACTGCTTGAGGTCATAGCCCGTATTGTCTTTGCGCAAGGCCGACAGGCCTTCGTAGAGCAACCCGTTCGGCAGCACAGCCTCAAGCCCTAAAATCTGGGCCCGCATCATACCGTGACGGCGCACATGGACGCCACCGGCATTGGTCGAGATCAGACCGCCGATGGTGGCGGAGCCTTCTGAAGCCAAGCTCAACGGGAAGCGCTTGCCGATTTGACGCGCGGCTTCTTGGACTTGGGTTAAAATCACACCGGCCTCAGCGACGATGGCATCATCGACCGGATCGACGGAGCGAATAGCATTGAGGCGCTTGGTGGAAATCAACACTTCACCCTTGGGAATTTGGGCGCCCACGAGCCCTGTATTGCCGCCCTGCGTCGTCACGGCCAAACCCGCTTCATTGCATTGGCTGATAATCATTTGCGCTTCAGATGTTGAGGCCGGCATCAGCAGAATCGGCGCAGACCCACTCCATCGGTCACGCCACTCAATCAAATGAGGGGCGATCAGGTCAGGGTCCTCAGTCCAGCCTTGCGGCCCGACGAAATCCTTTATGCGGGTCATGGTCGAAAATTGCGCGTCCATTTGCGGCCTATCGTTTCATGATGAAAACTGGGGCTTAAAGCCCATGATACTTACGGTACCAATCCACGAAAGCATCTACGCCGACTTGGATGGGTGTTGATGGCTTATAGCCGATTGCGGCGACCAGTGCAGTAACATCTGCGGAAGTATCTGGTACGTCACCGGGCTGAAGCGGCAGCATTTTCAGGATCGCCTTCTTGCCCACAGCATTTTCGATCGCGGCGATATAGTCTGCTAACAAGACAGGACTGCTATTGCCGATGTTATAGATGCGGTAGGGCGCTGACGATGTCGATGGGTCTGGCGCATCGCTGTCCCAATTCGGATTTGGTGCAGCAATCTGGTCACTGATGCGGACAACACCTTCAACAATATCATCAACATAGGTGAAGTCGCGGCTGTGATGGCCAAAATTGAAGACTTGAATCGGCTCTCCTTCGAAGATCGCCTTCGTGAACAAATAAGGTGACATATCCGGTCGGCCCCAGGGCCCATAAACCGTGAAGAAGCGCAGGCCTGTGGTCGGCAAGCCGAACAAGTGGCTGTAAGAGTGGGCCATCATTTCATTGGCGCGTTTGGTCGCGGCGTAAAACTGCAATGGGTGGTCTGCGCCATTGGTTTCAACAAACGGCAAATGCGTATTGCCGCCATAGACACTCGACGTGCTGGCATAGGTCAGATGCGCTACCTTGTGGGCCCGACAGGCCTCCAGAACATTGGTGAAGCCAACAATGTTTGACGCAACATAAGCGCGTGGGTTCTCCAGCGAGTAACGGACTCCTGCTTGGGCAGCCAAATGGATCACACGGTCAAAGGAATGGCCTGCAAAACAAGCATCGACGGCAGCCTCATCAGCCAAGTCGGCGCGAATGAAGGTGAAGCTACCCGGGGCATCTGTGGCTACCCGTTCTAGCAACGCTAGGCGGGCCTCCTTTAGGGCAGGGTCATAATAATCATTGACGACATCAAGGCCCACGACGTCATCGCCGCGCCGCACCAGTGCGGCAGCGGTGTGAAAGCCGATAAAGCCGGCAGCCCCAGTGACCAGCACGCGCATCTTTCCGTCCCTCACAATCGGGCCAAAGGTCAGGCGACAACCGCCTAGCGAAGTGCCACCGACCAAACCCGTTTCTCACCCGCACATCATCGCTGGATTGGTGCACGATTGCCACCGTCTCAAGCAGACAAGATGACCTAGCACGTAATTGTTATCGGCCTCACCAGTCTGTTAGAGTGCCATAGGTTTGAGGGTGGGGGACAGATGATGTCAGCAATCTGGCGGCATTGGTTGACGGTTTGGTGCTATTTGGTTCTGGGTCTAGGTGTCATCTTTGCCGGTAGCGCTTGGCCGCAGACCGATGCGGCAGTCCGCCTTTTCTATGATGTGATTTATTGGCCGTTGGATGGGCAGAGCGGGTGGCATGAAAGCTTGCGCCTCACTGCAGCCATTCTCGGCGCCGTGATGATGGGATGGGCGCTTACCCTGCTGACACTTGTCCAAACGGCGCTGAAGCAGCCGAACCTATCGCTCTGGCGACCCATGACAGGGGCAATTTTGGTTTGGTGGGGTGTCT
>VKHH01006018.1:0-31230 GCA_015144975.1 Epipyxis sp. PR26KG | reverse complement strand
AATACGTCACGAGATTATACTTACATCGATGATATCGCCAATGGAGTTGTGCTGGCATTAGATAAACCATTAGGATGTGAGGTTATAAACCTCGGTAATGGCAAGCCATACTTTTTGAAAGATTTCATTCGATTAGTTGAAGAGTCTGTGGGGAAGAGAGCTGTTGTTGAGGTAACTTATTAACGTTAATTTTGCTGAATAAACTCTTTTATTTTTTGGTTTAATTTTTATTAGTATTTGCCAGAACAGCTTGGTGATGTTGATCGAACGTGTGCCGATATTGCCAAAGCACAGTCTCTGCTTGGTTATGATCCTCAAGTTTCATTCGAAGAGGGAATCGCAAGGACAGTAGAATGGTACAAACAAGCGAATGAAGAAGGTCTTTTCGATAGTGTAGAAGAAACGATTCGCTTAGGTTTGAGTTCTACTAATGATGATAATATGTCATCGAATCAAAAACATGATATTCGTTCTATATCAAATGATGGATTTTTAAGAAATGAGTCAGATTTGGAATTGTCATCTTATGTGGAAAAGGCGGATCATCCTATTCGAGAACGATTACGAAGAATCTTTATTAGAAAATGATAAAGATCGTGAGAAGAATGAGAAGTGATGGGTAGATGGTATATCAAGATATCATTTATATAATATCGGTGGCTCGATTGAAATAACTATTGTACTGGCTCAGTCAACATGTTATCTTAAAACTGTGATCTAGTCCAATAATTAGAGGATTAATGTTCTTATACTAATTTTGATAGGAAATAATCTTGTTTTCTGTGTGAGATATTTTCATTTTTTTACTATTGTTATTCATATTTAGTGAATAATCCGAAGGAACAAAAAAGAGATTGACTTTCAAATAATAAATGAAATAAAAATAAAATCTAAATATAAGATATATTTCATCCATTATTACACCATGCTAAGCACATTTACTGTTTGTAAATTCTTGCTCATTACTATATTTTGTTGAAGAAATGTTATTGTGTGTATAATCGGTAACAATTAAATTCATAATTTGAATTAATTTGAATGAATAAAATAGAAATAAATCTTTATTTTTTTAAAATACAATAATAATAAGTTATGTATAATAATGTGTTGATAAGGATAAGATGAACAGTTTTAGTAGTGTTGGCAATGTGTAAGTTATTCATTATAATCATAAATAATTACAAAGAAATAATAAGCAACAAGCATTGTAACAAATCCCTCATCTAACAACTAACATAATGAAATCGATATTAAATCTCACAAGTAACATGAATGTTAAATTATTTATACATAATAATAAATAGGTAAAATCATTAAAAAAGTATATATAGGTAATAGAACAACTTGCGAAAACAAGATACGGTATATTATTATAATAATAAAAATTATTGATAATATTTTTTGTTATTAAACATCTTCACGATGTCTTGCTTCCATTTCCGCACCAACAGAAATATGCACTTTTTCTCTGAAAAAACAAGGAAGAAACACTTTTCCTAATGCAACTAATGGAGAATCAGGTGGCAATCTTCCTCCATGCTCAGCTTTATAATCTTCAATTGCTTGTCTTCTACGATAATTTTCAATCACTTTGACCCAGACTGTTTCCCCTAAGAAAAACATATTTATAAACCATGAGTACATCATCATCATATCAGTCATATGATGAGGTTGTCATGATGTTGCTGTGATTGGAATCGATTAAATTTAATATATATATATTATATACTTGGCAAATACAATAATTATAATCAACTGTTTGATACATTTTAATATGTTTATTTCTTAAAAAGAAAAATAATTGTCATAATGAAATGAATATTGAGAGTCTGTAACATTTTCTTTCGCTTAACATAATTTTAAAGGAAATGATATATTCAGCTCAGGAATATTTAAAATGAATTACACGACATAGATCAGTATCACATGTCTTAGTTTACATACCTAAAGAATTACGTTGCATAACATCTTGTAATCGGAATGCGGGAAATAACATAAGAGGATATCGCTTATCAATCAATAAAAACTCGGAATAATCAATCAATCCATCATCATTAACATCAAATTCTTCTAACGCTCTTCTGAAATTACTTGGAAAAGTCGGTGATGCATTATTGATAGTTCTAAAATATAATTATAATTAATACAAAATTAAATTTAAATAAGCATGTCATGCCAACAAAAAAACAAATCAGTAGCATCATAAGTTGCTTAAAAAGTGTTAAAATTATGAGAGTATTAAAATACAACTGATAAAACATTCGTATGTTACTTCATGTATTTTACAGCAATAACTATTCTGAAACTGACTTTGGATGGAAAATACTTACTTGCACAACTCTATAAATTCTTTCTCATCAATTGTACCGGATCGATCAACATCAAAACATTCGAAACAAAATCTTAATATTTCGTCTTGTGAAAACATACAATACGTTGCCATGACTCGAACATATTCATCAAATTCTATCGTACCCGAGCCATCCAAATCAATTAATGCGAATAACTTATCAGTGAATGGTGATCTTAATTCTCCAACTGATTCGAAAAACTCATCATAATCAATATTTCCAGACCCATCTATATCGATTTTATCAAACCTCGCTTTTAATCTTTGTATATGCCATTGTGATAAATCTAATGCTTGTGCAGCTTCAATTGCTTTTGGATCTTTTAATATGACTTTACCCACTGTGAAACCGAGTTCACGCATAAGTTGTTCATATGCTGTCGCCTTCTTTGCTCTTCCCACCTTTTTCTTTTTTTCACCAGGCATTTTCTGTTCGCCTTTAAAAGATTTCTTTTTCTTTAAAATTCCTTTATTAGAATCATTATTATTACCACCACCTCTACGACCTGGCGTAGGATCTTTCTCTTTCTCAACTGCAGGAGATCTAATCATACTGCTATTGACTGATTTTTTCTTGTTAGATAATTCATTTTTATCATTTCTTTGTGATGTTTTTGGACTTTTGTTGGATTGATCAGGATTCGATGATTTTCTGTTGGATTTCGATTTTTCACTGGATTTTGGTGTTTTGGGCGGCATTTGTTGTTCTATACACTTGTTCTCAAATTGGATGTCCAATACACTTGTATATATAATGTACAGTACAATAACTTTTCAGTCTTTCAGTAGTGTAAGGTTTAAAGTTCACAATAGAAAGATCAAATATGAAAAAATGGTTTCATAAAAAACGAAAAAACGAAACGAATCAAATTCATAATAATAATTCATCTTATTAAAAATTTAATATAATAATATAAACTGCTTCTGCTGTAAATATTTGGGATTTAATTTTAATTTGAGTATACATCAACTTCTATGCATTATGTATTAATGTATTATGTATCGATTCTATGAATTCTGTACTTCCATCTTCCATTTATCGGTGAAAGGTGAAAGAAAAACAAGATAAACAAATTATCAAACCAAATTATCAATCAGCTTTGCTTTCAAAGTTTCTAATGAGTGTTATGACAAATCTTCGAGGATTAATCTTGGAAACTTTAAAATCGCAGCCAGATACCGCTCATATTGAGTTGGAAGCATTTTTTAAAAGAAATTCAATTAATGGTGATATAGAGGAAAGATTTAGACAAGCTTGGAGTGCTGCATTGGTCGCTTCAAAAGCATTTGGACACCATTCAACTGATCCTAGCACATTTTGTGATGAATTGGTTAGGCAATTAGGGAAAAATTCAGAGAATATGACCATAACATCTTTAACAGAAATAAATAGAAAATTAAATAAAGTGCAACTCAGTGATCAAGAAAGTAATCCACAGCTCTCAAAAGAATTGCAATCTATGAAAAAATATTTAACAGAAACTTCTCAGCAAACAGTTAATTCCAGTCATATTGTCAATGATAATGATGTGAACAAAGAATTAATAATACAGCATACATATGGATTGAGTGATGCAAAAATATCTCTTACAAGCGATTCTATGATTGTTGCTATATCTTCTTATTCAATTTTTGTACCAATTGATCCTCTCTTTCATGGAGTGAATGCTACTTGTTTAGCAACATTACGAATTAACCCCAAACAAATAAGTTCAATTCATACTTTAATGAACTCATCAGAAATTCTTTGTGTGAATATATCAAATTTGCAATCTATTTATCAGCAAAGAGCATTAGAAACTTATTACAATCTTCACCAGTTCCTTCAAATCGGAAAGTATTATAATATGTTTCCAGTTCCAATCTGTGCTTTTCATCAACCATTTATGTTATCTTCATTTTTTGTTGCGTTTGAAAGAAATTATTGCTATGCGTTATTTGATATATTAGGAGCAATATGTACGCAATTTCTTCGAAATAATCACGATTTGATATTGGTATGGTGTGCGCAATTATCATCTTGTTGGAACAAAGCAGTTAAAAACTCTAAATTAGATTGTATAAATTTAAAAGATATTTTTATTAAAGAAGACGGAACATTGATACTTAGTAGAATCAGATTTACAGAATATCCACAAAATAATTTTCTTAAGATAGTGAATGAAACTTTATGCGAGTTATTATGTCTTTCTAGAACAATCTTATTACCGTTGCAATTAATTGGAACAGAAGAAAATGAGATTCCGATTATATATATTACTGTTGGAAGTATAGTTAAGATTGTTTTTAATAATGAAAATCTTACCTGTAATTTCGATAATTCTATAATTCCAGTAGTTTCGTTGGAAAATCATGTCGAAAATGATAATTATTATGAAACTTCTGTTACTAAGGAAAATGAAGTTAAGAGAGAATATATAAATGAAGAAACGGATTGGCAAGTTTCAGTTTCGTACAAAAATAGAAGAGATCTCAAGAATGTTGCTAATATTAATATTAAAATGCTGGAATTGGATGATGGGGAAGATATTCTTCCGTTTTCACTTGTTGTGACCGCTAAAGATATTGGAACAATAGATTTCAACATGAAAAGCATACAACAAGAATTAAGCCACCAAAATGTTATGATTTGTCATTCTAGAATCGTCGTTCTACCTCATACACCAACTAATTCTACAGAATTACAGGTAAAGCTAACTTCTATGTGATTAATTAGACAGCAGTTTTCATGGAGTTTCATTATTGATGAAGTTTTCATTTCTTTTTCATTTTCTTTCATCTTATATAGGAACTAATTGCTTGTTTGGAACAAGTTGAAATTCAAAACGAGTCGTATGAAAATATTTTAGCAACAGCAGCATTCCAAACACCAATAATTAACGACTATGAAAACTCTAATTCTTTGCAACGAAAAGTTGCAGTGAATTGGGCGGAGTTAAGAAGAAGCCTAATGCAACTAGTGGACTAAATTTGACGAATTATATCAAACCAGTCATTCACGAATTGAATGCAACCTGAATTGAATCATTTATCAAGTGCGACAAGCAACATTGTTACATTAAGATTCATCAAGGGGAAATTTTCTCTTCATTGCACAATTTATTATTTAAACTAATTATGATCATTCCGCATTGAAAGTTTTAGTTTCTGAAAATGATGTACACAACACTGTAAAGCATCAATTAAAGTGAAGACCTTAACTGAATATTATGATATCTGTATAATGATATAATCATACGATATTTGTTTCACTTTTGTGGTACAAAGAAATACAAAATAATAAATTTAATATAATTTACATTGCGTTTTGTTAATGCTATATTAATAATAATGAAACACCAAATCCTCACCCAATATATTATCAGATCTGGTATCAACTTAATATTGTTGAAAAGTAAAAATATCGATCAAATAAATGCTTTAATTTTTATAATGTGAATGGTTTACTGTACCAAATCAGACCGTTCACCAACAGTTGAATTAATACTTCAAATTAAATTCATAATAATACGGATTTAATCAGGAGTCAAGAGACGATGCATCATTGGCTACAAATTTGATTTTTAATTCAACTGTTACTGAATAGTTTGATTTGGTAATTAAAACCATACACTAATTATTCTAGTAATGGAAATGATTTTAATTGCTCTTTTCCTACGGTTTGAAATGAGAGTTTTTATGCTGACATAGTTGAATACAATTGGATTGGATTTGATAAATAATAAAGCATGATTATTGGGATTTATTCATGAATTGAATGTAACTTCAAAAGCGTAACAATCAGCATTGTTACTTGCATGACCATAGCTCAATATTATCAAAGGAAATAATTTATCCTCATTACGCATTTACAATCAATTATTATTTATTAGCCAATTTATGATAATTGAACAAGGAACATTCTGTAAATGATCTCCGCAATATGATTTTAAAAGAATATTATGATATCTTACTTCGATATTTATTGCAACTTGTAATAATTAAATACAAAATTACAAATTTAATATAATTCACAGTACATTTAATTATTTAATGTTATATTAACTATAATATTCATTAAATACCAAATCCTGTTAGTTTTTTCCCCAATATATTATCAGATATGATATCAACTTTTGGTGTTGAATCAGATTTATTCTCAGAAAAGTCAATATTTCGATCAAATAAGTTACATTGAGCGTGATGTTGCATTAAAGAATCAACCAAAACTAATGCTACCATAGCTTCAACCATAGGCACAGCACGAGGAAGGACACATGGATCATGCCTACCTTTACCACGCATTGTAGTTTCTTTTCCTGAAATTATCCACATAATAACAAATAAATAAAATTAATGAATGAATGAAGAGATATGAAATAGTCTAACGATTAAAATTATGAGTGTTATAAAATCAAATAAATTTCTTATTTGTTGGAGGATCTGAATAACCTGTGAAACTACACAAATGATAATTTAATTCGTATTGCTTCATAGGAAATTCAGCTCCTCCAGCAGGTAAGAAATTTAATAAATATTGTAAAGATAATCATAATTTACTATCAAAAAATCTGATCATTTGAAAAATTGTTTGGTGCTCAGAATATTCTTTAAGAAATGTTAACAAGTTTGCAAATAACTGGTTTCTAAACAGTTTCTAACTATTTCTTTAAGTTTCGATCCAAACTAATGGTTTGATTATTATATGAATAATATTAACATATAAAACGATTTTGGAAATGATTAATTATATGATAATTAAGATTATTACCATCTCTAGATACTGTATCTTGTTCTTGTCCAATGGTGGAAGTTGGTTTGAATGCAACTCTTATAACAATATTTTCACCATTTGATATTCCACCTTGAACACCACCACTTCGATTGGTTTTTGTTCTAAACAAAATAATGTTTATTTTAATAAATTATTAATTTATTGTCTATTGTACAATAGCTTTGAAGTACCTTATTCGTCCATTTTCATCCATGTAGAAGGCATCATTATGATCATATCCGGAGAGTAAAGTTCCTGCAAATCCAGATCCAATCTATATAAATATTATAAAATAATTAGATAAATTTGATATTCATATTAATGGAAGAGAAAATGTATAATATGATATTATATTAAATCTTACTTCTTTACCTCAAAACCTTTTGATGCTGGTAGTGACATACATGCCTTCGCTAATTCTGCTTCTAATTTATCAAAAACTGGAGAGCCAAGACCACTTGGGACATTTCGAACAATAACTTCAACAACACCACCAATACTATTACCAGTTCGTCTGTAATAATTTTATATCATATAATTATATTATCAAACTATTTGGAATGCTGTAAGAAAAAGAGCTTTGAACAATCTACCAGTTGTACCTACAGTAGTAGAAATGATTATTAACATTATAATAACTATTAATAATACCTTATCTGATCTATTCTCTCAATCATCTTTTCTGCTACAACAGGATCTGGACAACGGACAATATTTGATTCGACCATTTCTTCAGTGACTGTATCTGGATCAACAGCTGTAGTTTCAATGTCCTGAACTTTTTGAACATAACCTATTATTTCCACACCAGAGAACAAGTTTAAGATCTTTTTGGCTATTGCTCCAGCTGCAACACGTCCTATTGTTTCCCTCGCAGACGACCTTCCTCCACCGGCTATAGCTCTAACACCATACTTTGCATCATAAGTAGCATCAGCATGTGAAGGTCGATATTTAGCTGCCATCTCATCATAATCACCGCTTCGTTGGTCTTTATTTCTAACAACCATACTAATAGGGGTACCAAGAGTTACACCATTTGCAACACCACTCAGAATTTCAACCATATCTTCTTCATCACGTGGAGTTGTCAGTCTGGACTGACCTGGTCGACGTTTATCTAATTCTTTTTGAATATCGAGAGTAGTTAAAGGTAGCCGAGGAGGGCATCCATCAACTATAACACCTACACCTATAAAAATATTTTAAGTTTACTATAAAAGCAAAAATCTTCGTAGTACTTTAGATTAACGAGCATTGATATCAATCGTTTACTTATAGTAACACAATGACTTATAATTACTTTACCTAGACCATGTGATTCACCAAATGTGGATATGCGAAATATTCTTCCATATGAATTACCATTTCCCATAAAGAGTAACTTATTACTTGTCTTGAAGTTGGTTTTTATAAAAAATGAATGTGTGATTATGAGTAAGAAAAGGTTTAAAATAAGGGATTTAAATAATGACATTTTTCAAATAATCGATATTAAAAATAGATATTACGTCAAAAATATTGTTGCCTGAGAATTATACAATTGTTGCGTTGAATTGATTTAAATAACAATAAAATATAAAAACGTCTGTAGTCTATATGTTTTATATATTCATGAAATGAACCAACAAGTCAAATTTGATAGTATAGACTACTACGAAATGTGAAATTACGGCGAAACCTTTCATGAATGAACAATCCTATGATTATTATATATATATATATATATATCCCAATTAATTATATATAAAATATAAAAAAACACAAAAATCATGTATAAATGAATGAATTATTAATGCAAATTCATTTCATTTGTTAATTGAATGAATGAATTAATAAAAATTAACGGAGCAAATCAAAAAGGTGCAACTAGACAAGAGGAAAAATTTAATTTATTCTGATCGATTTAGAGCTTAAGAGGGCTCTATGTTATGTTCTAGCTTATTCCACTTGCTTAGTTTAATTGACATGATATGCTTATCAAACAATTCCAATTGCTTAATAGATATAATTCGATATCACCTAATCAACTAATGGAAAATCAACATTAAGATTTGAATTAAAATTTGAATTTAATCATGGAGTGATATTTTTCGATCATAATAACATACAGAATACAGTAGAAATAATACATATAATATGTCTTCAATCACATTTTGCAGAAAAGTGGCTTCAAACAAAGCATGCATATGATATGATTTCAGAATGCAATATATCAATAATAAAATAATAAGCATTTTGGCTTTCATACAAGTAAACTATTGTTCCTAATATAATTTATCAGTTAATTAATTTAAGAGGAATCATCTTCTTTCAAGTCATTATCAACAGAACGTGATCCTGAGAATGAATTAGCTGTTAAGATGGCTGCTTCAGCTGTTAACACCAAATTTTCTTTATTCGTTACCACTCGCTTCTCAATCATAGTCAACCCATTCCACCAAATAACAAGTTGATTAAGTGAATGAGTTGCATTGTTGAATTGATGTAATTTACCATCAGTCTTTGAATGAGATGCCCATGAACTAACAGCAGCTGAAACTGCTAAAACCACAGGGATCCAAACACTCACACCACATGCTGCAAGGGCAGATGAAACGACTGAGAGAGCGATCACGACGAAACCAGTCGCTGTGACTGTTTTTGACATAGGTTGAGTGCGATTCGAATACGCTGCAAGTATCGGTAACAATCTGATTTTTAAGTATTCATTCGCTGTTAAGGTACTTAAACCATCCTCAGCCTCAAATGTCAATTCTTGGTTTTCTTCTGATGTCTGAGACTTTTGGTCGAAGCTGATTGGAAGGGTATTCAAACCAGCATTTAAACCAGCGTTAAGACCAGTGCTTAATCCTATCAAAATAAATATAAATAATTTATTAATTAAGCAGCTTGATTTAAAGAAATTTTTTAGGTTGAAAAATAATAATATTATCATTACAATAAATACGACTATAAAATAAAAATATTGACATATATTATGGCACGTAGTCACCTGCAGCTGCATTCATGCCAAGTCCGCCTATACCAGAGATCAGGGCACCAGGATTAGGAGTAATGCCACGGTTTTGGTTTGGATTTGCACTTCTTTGAGGATTTTCCTCATCAAACCCAAAATCAAAGAACCTACTATGAGCTTGTTCTTCTTCAACTTCCTCACCTTCATCGTCTAAATGCAGGATGTTATTTTCTTCTTGTTGACGCTTCACACTCTTCTTACGGTTAGGATTATGACGAAGTGTCTCAACAAATTGAGCCTGTGTTCTTCGATTTGATTCCATTAGATCATGAACATCATCTAATGGAGAACAATTCTTTGGTGTTCGAATCAGAGCATCTTTGCTAATATCTAAAGCAATTTCAATAATGATATTATTATTAGTGTCAATATTTTTATTGGTATTATCAAATGTATACAATATATGATTAGAATGTTTGAGAGTACCTGACGAAGACAAATCAACCCATATGCTATCTAATGCAGTGCTGAAAGCTTTACGAGGATTTCCTGACAGCATCTGACTCGAGTCATCATCTGCTCCTTTCTTATCAGTTTTCTTATTTGCACCCCCTTTTGCTCCACTTTGATCTTTATCTCTGCCACTACCACCACTAGGTTGAGCGACTTTCTTTTTCATTGTGCTATATTTTCCAACCTAATTATTATTAAGTTAATAAATAGTTAAGAATATTTTTATACATTAAAATATTTATAAAATGGTTATGATTAAATTACCTTCGTTCGGTACATATAAATCTCACTTTCAACTTTTAAAGCACAAAAGTGTAACATTTCATTCTTTGTATCGGGTGTTAGGAAAGAGAATGTTCCTCTCAACACCGTGGCAACCAACGGTAGCAATAAATTCAATCTTTGCAAAACAAGTCTTCCCTCTGAGTTATAATAAGTTGGTTGATACAGCTCCATATATAAGTATACAACGGGGCAAACGGTTGCTAAAAGAGTAAAAATCACAATTCCTGCCCATAAGTAATCAGCACGCTTCTTCTGTATGGCCGCATTATGAGCCAATAAATGTCTGAACTGCCAAGCATAAGATAATCTTTTTGTTTCAGCACCAGAGCCCCCCATTTCTATAATACCTTCAAACACAGTACTCATAGTTCTTGTTAATTGATCTTGCATTTTCTCTTCACTTGTATCAAACATATCAATTAGCAACACAGAATGTGAATTAAATCGATCAGGAAAATTCTCAATCAAAATATTTAATAATTTGCAATCTTTGAATTCTGGTTCTGCGAATTTGCGTATCCATAATGGAGGATGGTAATCTCCTTCTAATTTTGAAGCAGGAAATGGCATCACGGGCCTAGCTGAAGATGATTTTTTTCTGTCTTGGATAAATTTTGAGGCACACACCATGAATTCAGAAATCAAATCACTGCAATTAAAATAAACAAAAGATTTTAATCTAAATAAATATATTATTAAGTTTAAGAACTATATCTATATAAACCTTGTATATCCAGTATTTTTGAATACAAAGACAGGTGATCCGCTATGGACAGCTTCAATGAACATTTGGCATGAGATTGGACCTCCATTCACTATAATCAAACCTCCAGGAATAGCATCTCTTAATTTCTCATTCAACAAGGCGAGATTATCAGTGAAAATCATATGTGTTGCATCTGGATGAGGGAATGAATGTGTTGATGGGGCGGTTGGGGTAGCATGACGTGGTACCTTTTGACCACTGTACCATGGAGCTGTGTCTATTATCACTTCTGGAGTGGTGTCATTCTCTTCATCGTTTACATTCTTTAGACGCTTAATTAAATTGCATAGGATTTCCGTATCTATTTCATTGTCACCGAGTACTGCTAGGATAGGGTTTGGGCTACTATGTTTCACCCATTTTCCAATGTGATCAATTGGCAGTTTGTCATTCCATGGAGCCACAACACGATAAACAGCCTTGGCTTGGGCACAGGCTTGAGAAATTCCATGAAATAATCGCTTACAATTCTCACGAATAACTCCTTGGTAGTGAATCATTGCAGGATCATTGCCAATTCGTTCTGGGTTTTCTTTAACTAGATCATATAACTCTTTTCTATCTGCTGGTATTTTTAGATTCCAACGATCCACATCAAATGCTGTCAAACAGAAAATCTAAGCGTTAGTTCGATTTACGTTATTGTATATAATGAAGAACAAACCTTTATTAATCTGAAATATTAATTGCGGTACTTCAATTCCAAGACAATCAAATACTTCATCGAAAGTAAAGTTTGGTTGTTCCATCACCGCGGACGGAATAAACACGCAGTTGATTGGTTTTGGTTCAGATGTTAAGCGATATTTACCAACTTTGATCTTTTTTGTTATTTTAAAGTATTCGCTGATGAACTCAAGATCTATAGTTGAAATAATAAGAAAAATCAGAAAGTTGATGAATTAAAGTGGTGGATTGTACAGTATTCGGCTAAAATATATTGTTAATTTTTTTCATTTATTGGAGACATAATGCCGTTTCTATCATAGCAATCACCTGCTTCGTGCTCGTGACTCATTTTGCCTTTTTATAAAGTAGACTATTAATTAACTGCTGGATACACAAGAGTTGATTTTTTATCTATTTGATGCTGTTCCTATAATCTACCGGTAATATAAAAAATATTAAATATATTGCAGCTAAAACAATATAAATCATTACAACAATAACTCAAAAGCCTACTGTATAACTTGTAAATTTTTATTGAGTGAAGTTACTGTAGTTGTGTAGTTGTGGTGTGTGGTGTTGTGGTTGGTTCATTCAAGTTATAGTAGTTAATCAATTACTGCACATGTATATTTTTATACCTAGCAAGAAGTGCAGACCATGCTAACTCAGAAATTCACGCTTGATTTGATTATTGTACAGTACAATATTTCTGCAATTCACTTGTATCTTTCAAAGCAATCTTTCGACCGTTTATCATATAGCTGGGTTGTTGGTTGTGGGTTTTTTGCTAAAAAAGTATCCTTTCAAAAATATTATTTTTCAAAACTAGCAACATTCTTTATAAGATGTTCCTCCGATTGAAATCAATCAATATCAATTCTGATTGCAAATTTGCTATCACACATCTTCATTCTAACCCTGACCTAACCTGGGTAACTGTATCGGTAATAAATCCTTATCTTGACTCGCTTCTATTGAATGCGCTACTTTCTAAATCAAATCTCAGTTGCACTTTGGCCATATCTATTCAACGATCATAAATTAAATTAAATCCTCGTATCGCACAGCCTCACATCCCACAATAAGACGCGGAGCTGTTTGTTATATTTTATCAATTATTTCTCTTGTCCAGATTTTTACTTGTCATCTGATTCATTTTCATTCTCATTCATTTATTCATTCATTCACTTATATTAGCCTCTTGTTATGTTTTTTAGCTTTTTGAACTGTTTTGATTTTAATTCCTATTAATTCATTCATTCATTCACTTCATATTCATACAATTCATTCATCATATAATAAGTTTATTCATATATTTATTTGCGTTGTTGTGTAACGCGTAACTTATATTAAGCTATATATAAAGGCTGGTGGAAGGTAAAGGGTAAAGGTAAATTACAAATCAATTCGAGTCGTCTTTCAAGCATTTAATTGTAGCGCCGAGAATCAAAGTAGTGCTAATTGATAAACAAACTTGACCCAAAATATCCTTGCCAGAAACAGAGAAACAGAACAAAATTCCTATATAAACGATATTTTGAAATGAACAAAAGAAAAATATTCACCATCCTCTCATCTCCTCCAGAAAGTAATCTAAATGATTCAAGCAACAATTATGAATACGCTCGAGACTATTCGATTTCCGACGAGCAACATTTCAATATTCTTAATTTAGTTCGTGAGTTAAAAACGAAAACTGGTATTGCAACAGTAAGTGGCAATAATTCAATTATTTCAAATTTATCCACGGAATATTCCATACAGAATGAAGAGCAAACCAAGAAAATTTCTAATGCAAATCAACAATTACAAAGATTAGAAAAAAGTACTTCATGCATTATTAAATCAATTCATGAGTTGAACCAAATGAACTGTTTGCTGCACTTAATTAAACAAGATTCATCTTCTGGGAAATCAAATGATAATAGCAATAAAGGTGCAATTGATTTGCAACCAAGTTACAAAAAATATGAATTATATCATAAAACGTTTCAGCAAACACAATTATTATCACCTTCACTACAAATAAATGTCATAAAAACAAGATATAATAATTCATATAATATAATCTCAGAAGGCCATCATATTAATACTTTATTGACATCAGATTTTAGGTTGTTATCAAAAATTATATCAATTTTTAAAACAAAAAAAATATTTAAAATTATTTTAATTGATTCCCACAGCTATGAACCATTATCTGACACTATGAATCTATTTAAACCTCAGAAAAAATCATTGCTATCATCATCATTAATTGCTGTTGACTGTAATTATTTTAATAATTCTAATAATAGTTTCAATAAAAATTATAAATTATTTTATGTTCCTATTGAAGTAAAAGGAAAGAAATTAAATGTATCTGATAATAAATTATTAGACGAAGAACTATTGCAAACTTTGAAATTAGAATTTTTATTTACTAATAACAATAATTCTAATCAGAAACCAATTGTTTTTCATGTAACCACATTGTATGACCTTAACACTACTGATGAGAGAGGTAATAATAATGATATTAATAATCAAATAAAATATGATAATAATAATGAATCTTATGAAAATGAGATTGAAACAATTAGTAAATATTGTGATAAAGTGAGACATGCTGCTTTGAGTAAAGGAATTATTGATAAGTTAAGAGATGAGTGTATTAATAATAATAGGAATGATAATATTCTACGAGCTAACTTATTCTTTAGCTTAACAAACAATAATAATAATAATAATAATGATAATAGTAACAATATAAACCATAATAATAATAATAATAATAATAATAATAATAATAACAAAAACAATGACAGATTTATTGATGAGATTGTTTCTTGTTACATGATGGATCACTTGAATCCATATCAACTGAACAAAACTATGATATTTGTACCAGAATCTAATGTTATTATTATAATGATTTCAGATTTGATTTCCATCCGATTGTCATTATGCAAACAATCTGAGACTATTGGAAATACTAATCTAGATGATTCTCATAAATCATGGTTTGATTCATTGACGTATAATGCACATGTGTCATTATTGCAACTCAAACATACATTTTTATCCTCATTGCAAACTAATGATAATGATAAAAATAATAATAATAAACTAGCAGGTTTTATTAATCCATATTTAAAGATTCAATCATTACCAACTGTTGAATACAATTGTGTTGAAGTGTTTCTTGATTCTATTATTAAGAATATATTATTATATCGTATGAATCAAGTATTAGTATTATTTTCAAATAAAATTATGAACAAGAATAACTCTAAAATTACTATTAAAATCAATAATAATGAAAATAATAAGATCATTAAAGAATATGATATGATTTTAAATGATGCTACTGGTATAAATAATGATGTTCATCTATTAGTTCAGCTTCAGTTACAAGGTTTTGTTCAAGTAAATGCTAGTTTTATCAACTCTAATGTTGAAATTCATCATAGTCATGTAGTCTCACATGACAGTCATCATATTGGATTTAGTAATTATAATAATTTGCCAATGTTATGTACATTTGATACAATCAAACAGTTTCAAGATTATTTATCAGGATTTGCTAAATGATAATGATATTCAATCAACAAGTGATGTTATGATATTCAAGTCACTGATAATAATATTCACTGATATTCATTCATTATAAATAATACATTTATTTTTATATCTTATCATACAGTGACAGGAGGCTTTTCCAAGATTTTTGTTTGAATTAAATAAAACTTTTAACTAATTGTAATTTTAGTTGCATCTTAATGTTATAAGTCCAGAAGAATTATCATAAATATTGAGACAAATGCAATCACATACTATGAATGTTCCACATAATTAGCAAAAAACTTTTCCAACATTGGCATTTATCCACTATCTAGGCGCCCGTATTGAGTTCATCTGACGAAATAGCAAAATAATAATGGTTTACCTTGTCCCAAACTTCATTACTGTTACACACACCATAGGCACGTATTACAAAAGAAAACTCAAAGCCATCCTCATTAGAACATCGAACAATTATTATTAATAAGGTATCGATGAAATAATCGTGTGGTAATAGGAGTAAGGAAATGAGACATGACCATATTGAGATCAACAACAATATTAAATAAACACTAATTATCAAATAAACACTAACACTAATTATGAGCATACAAATACCGAATGTTCCAAATAATTCATTAATACTTACATAAAGAATAGATAAGCTGAAAATATTAATTAAAAATAAAAGTTCTACGAGACAATTTTCAAATTAATCAAAAATAATGTGATCTATGTCTGTTCAATATTTAATTCTGTGGTTTATTCAGCTCTAAACACCAAATCTTTTTCAAGGCTCATCCTTCATAGAGTTATCATCAAATTGCCTAAAAAATTAGATTGTACTATCATATGTTATTGCTCTGTATTTATGTTTTATGTGAAAAGTAAATTTTTTGAAGTATACGGTATGCGATAAGATAAATTATGGTGAGTTTACTGCTTTTAACTAGCAAATTAACTTCATAATAATCAAGATTTGATGATACAAGTCGTTTTAAAATGTTATAAATATATGCCAATAATTTGGTCAGATATTGTTATATTGTAGTACATGATAGTGGAACTATGATGATGACGAGTCCAACAAAAAGTAAAAAAAAGATCGGTCGGATTACGACGTCTGGCATCGAGACTAAAAAAATCGTTATAGTGTGAAACTGCAACATCATCGATTTTTTGGCTTAACGTTATTCACCCCTAACTTATATATTTACTTTTGGTTGCATCTCAGTCTGTTAGTGTTATTTAAAAATAACATACGTGGTAAGCTAGCTACTACAGTTTTATCTGTTGAAAGAGATTACTAACAGTGATTGGAAAGCAAGATTTTACAATGAGAGCAATTGTTTTCGTTATTATTATTCTGCTAAATATTACCCACATTATCATGAATTGTTGAATTGATATAATTTAAATAAATAATAAAACAAACTTTTAAAAAATTATTATCAAATGTTCACAACATGACCATAATTATAAACATTCAATAATACTTTGCTACATAAACGCTCATTTTACTCTCACTTTGCTACACAAAACTCAAATCAAAAATTGGAAAATTAAAGTAATTTTTTATTCAGACCATGCGTCTTTACCACTCGCTTTAAGTTTCCAAGCTTTTTCTGAGTTCTTTTTATGTTCCATTGCGAAAGGAGATGGTTCATCTATTCCTAATTCTGCTAATGTGTGGTTCACGTCACGATGATGGCATTCATCTGCGAACTATACATATTATATGAAACACGATTTAGATACTGTATTAAATTGATTTTATTGATGACATGAGGAATATTACCATGCATTTGAGAGTATCAGCAAAAGTTGCATTATTGGGAAGTTTCCAATATGAAATCGCAATTTCCGGTGCTGGGAGTTTAGACCATCCTTCATGTAATTGAGTTCCGGGCGTTTCTACTTGTTCAATTACTGAAGCATATGTATGGCATGCTGTCTCTTCTAAGTAACCCACAAATCGATGACATGACGAAGGATGAATCGCATATACTGCCATCAAAAATGGTGTCATTGTTAGTTGAGCCGCCATCACTAAGCTTCGAGTAACCCAAGAGGCATTAAACATCTTCAAACAAACTAATAAATGCATTCTTTCATTTTCAGCCTCTTCTAATAAAGTGTAGATCCAACCATGATCGCGTTTCAGTTGACGCAGGGAGCGAAAGTGACGAAATCCAGCGGCAACGAATCCAGGTACACCGGCAATAGATTCTAGAACAATTAATCTCCACTCCATAGATTTTACAGATGTATTTCCATGAGTGTAACCGGTAATAAAATTGAATGAATGATATAACGAATACATCTACGAATACACAACAAAGAGTAATTTTTAAAACGTGTAGTTCATGAATATTTTTGAATTATGTACAGTAACTCACCAGTTTGTTCATGACAACATCAGAAAAAGTTATAGGCGTGTGTCTATAAATACTACCCATATGCGCTTGAATTTCTTCTTTACTCCATAAGTGATTTTGCTGCCTTCCTAGATGATCAGCTGCAGTTGAGTGATCAAGCTCATATTGCAGCGCGTCTTTATTGTATACTCCATACATTTTTTGATTCGTTGGAAGGTATCCATCAGGTAATTCTTGCAATTTGTATAGATCTTTTTTGTGATCAACTGAGTTACTATTTTCAGCTACCATCATCTTTCGCAGTGCAAACTGTCTATTCAAAAGCTTGCATGCCGAATTATGCTTGGTGAATACCGATATGTTCTTAATCAGTGAACGATGATACATACTTAGTTCTTGGTTGTGGCAAAATGTCGATTCCTATTGATAAGTTGTACTGTTGTACTGGTAATGCTAATGTGTGAAAATGAATGACAATGAAACGTAACTTTAAGTTGTTGAAGTAATGAAAATTGACAGCTTTAAGGATATGATACGTTTACAGATGAAATGTACATAATATTAATAAACAATCTAATGCTGTTTTTTATTCTTTGAATAACTTCTATTTTTATTTATTTTTTTTAAAAAAAAACAGCATCATCGCCATCAACCTACATTTCCATTCATTCATCAACCGTTTTAAAACGCAAGAATATGGAAATAAAATAGGCGGTGACATCTCGATAACAAACGTATCATTATTCCCAGAGGATTGTTTCCATACTTCCATGGAATGAGAAAAGCTGATGAAATTTTGTACGATTATTAACTACGCAAGCGATGCGATGTTAATAATTTTTCACCATCAAAACAATATTTTAATTAAAAGTTGGGTGTAAAGTTGTAAATAAGTTTTGTACAAATTGGTTTGTTTATTTTGGTTTCTTTGTGATAACACTAGTTTTTAGACTTCAATATTTTTATTATTTTATATCATAACTTATGTGGTGATGAGCAGTCTTCCTCTGTCAGTTTCATTGCATGGAGAATTTCACGATCAATTTGATTTGAATTCTTCTCAAATTAGCTCTCACAGTGAAGGAAGTGGGAGTAGTGGTGGTAGCCTCAATTTAATGGACTATTATTCTTCACTTGATATTTCTAAATTGGAACAAGAGAGTGACTATGTTGCACGTAAAGCAGCCAAACGCTTGAAGCGACTCAAAAATTTCTCTAACACTCAAGGATTTCTTGCTTTAGCGTTGAAATGGCAACGAAAAAGAAAAACAGAAAAAATAAAATCATATATTGATTCACTATTTCCAAAATTGAAGAATAGTGAGGAAGATGTTCGTTTGTGGTTGGATAAGATCAGTGGAATGAAAGAAATTGCGTGGCAAATGGGTAACCAAAAGCTCTTGGTAATGGAAGGAATTCTCCAGCATTACGAAAATCAATTAAATTTTTTAGATGAAGTAGTGAGTGACATTGAGCAGTTGGATTATGATATATTGAAAGAAGTAACAGAACTTAGAGTGGCATTTGCATTTAATCAGGTATGTCGTGGTGAGAACACTTTTTATCATCGAAAAATATTTTTAGATCGAATGAATTTATTTTTAGGAGCTGCTTCAAACTAGCTTCCCAAGAAGGATGTCAAGAGAAACTTCTACCAATTCGTAAGAGATTTACAATCAAAATAATAAATTTAATAATTTTTAGTTTTTATTTTAATTTATCATAACAGGGACGATAGCGCAGGAAATATTAGCACTAAGCAAGACCAATCAAAGGAAAATACTCATCGAATACTTGATTTACTTGAACCCGATTCAATGGAAGATAATTCCACTCAAAATGATATCGGTATAGCTTGTAAAGATGTTGGATTGACGAGGCCTGCGTTCAAAAGGATGATAAGCCCTGTACCTGCAGTATGGCACACTCTTCCTTCAAAAGGTGGAAAAGCTCCAGAAGTTCACTATGCAACTACACCATCTACTCAATCTTTAAGGTATACATGATATATAATATAATAAGAATGATGATGTTTCTAATTTATATTATTGGTGTTCAGTGAAATTCAAGCCACAACTCAACCAACCAAAGGACACGAAAAGTTCATTACCGACCCAAATCTCCCAGAAAATGAAAATAAATCGCATTCACACGCAGATGAAATTGTAGTACAGCATCAATCACTTGAGTATTCTCCTCCAGCCAGTGATTATGAGTTCATGGGTTGTTCAATCGAATGGGATGGAGCTCAACAGAAGCGTCGATCCTTGTCTTCTCACTCCGTATCTCTATCATCACTAAATCTACAAGAAGCGAAACAAACTTCAGCGTGTAATGTGTCCACAAAAACTAAGAAAGGCTCGGTATTTTCGAAAAAATTCATTCCTGAATCGTTCAAAAGTCATGCCCCTGCCACACCTGTCCCGGCAAGTAACTCTGAAGGGTTAGAATATCATAGTGATGTTGAGATAGATCACCATGATTTAGCTATTGCAGGTGGTGGGCGACGCAGACACACTGTTGGAGGTGCTATTCAGACGTCATTAGCTAGTATTTTGAGACGACCGATTCCTCCATTTCATCCACATGATGACCATCACAATAATAATAATCAGTGTAGAAAAGAGATATATTCATTCCCAATTCGATCTGAAAGTACTTCCAGTAAATCAAATAAATATTATAATTCTAATACAGCTGCTCAATTATCTACATGTTCGTTGAGCTCTTCTGACAGCGACAACTCCCATGGCTCTGACAACGATCGACATGAAAATCCACAAGCACAAATAAACCATACCACTGTTTCTGAAGAAAACAAGTCAAGTACATTGGATTATAGTCAGAAATTGAGTTTGAATTATCATCTTCAACGTGTGCCCTCGCATAAAGATGGCATCAATAATCTGGAAAGTTTATCAGCATTATTAAATAATATCAATAATGTGAAAGGTATGAATGAAAAAGATGGTACAGAAATATCTGATCCTGACCAATTGGAAATGATGAAAAGAATTAATAAATGTTTATTGGTGAGAAATGATAATTGACAATTTTTTGTGATAATAATTATTATGAAATACATTTTATCTTTATTCTTTTTAGTTAAAAGAAGCATTAAAATGTGTGTTAAGTACAGTTCAACAAACCAGAGAAATAGCAATGGTAAAACTATTAACAACAATAAATCTTATTTCTGTTTCTCATTTCATTTATTATAGTACAAAACTATACTTTGATTATGTTTTCAAAACTTTTATTATTATTTCTGACTATATTTATATTATGCATTATAATTTGAAATCATCATCATTATAGGGTAATTTGAAAAGATATAAAAAGTTACGAAATGAGTTGAAAGAAGTGTGTGATAGCAACACAATCGGAATCAGTCCCAAAGAAAATAGAAGTCAAGATGATTTAAAAAAATTCAACTTTTCTGGTTATTCTCGTAATAGCACGAATAGTGTGATGAGTTTTAATAGCTCAGAAGGTAGTTCTAATTCTCCTCCTAACAGCTCTCTTCATTTACATCATGATGTATTAGCTTCTTATCAACAAAACAAAATAAACCAATCGATTCTTCAAGATGTTAATCAACAAACTTTAACATCTAGTGAGAGTAGTAATACTATCCATGTTAGTGTTAGCAATAACAGTTTTCTTCCTCATAACCCAAGTACTCATGCCAGAAGAATGAGTCTCAGTCCAAGTAACACGAGCTTAAGTTCAGAAAGTTATTATTCATATAAATTAGGTGATTTCCATGATGGTTTATCATCTCGATCGAACAGTAACGATCCGGATGATGCTATGAACATGAACAATGCGAATGACATTGTCGTTGATTTAAAGGTAACATACCATAACACAGCATAATATAACATAACATGTGATTGATCTTGTTCATAATTATTATTGTATTATAATATTAATATTATCAATATTAAGGTTCTTGTGAAAGAAGAACAAGCTGCAAAAGAAAAATTAGCAAAGTTATGCTCTTTGATTGACAATGTATCCAATATTAATGAAGAGGTAAGTTTATATACAATACGAGTAGTAAGTCCGCTTCGTCCATACCAGTGATAGTATTGATTGAAACGGAACAAAATGGAGATTTTGATTATTATATTTTTAATTATGATTTTTGTTTTTTTTTATAGTTACTTGCAACAGTAGAGAGTATATAACAATCAATCAATAACTCATCAGAAATACATCATGCACAAGCTCAAAACCCTCAAAATCATAATTAAAAAATTCGTTTTATAATAATAATAATAATAATAATAAATGTGATCGCTGTCTTGTTGTGCATATAATGATATCTTTTATCATTATTGCATACATGACTCGTATAACATTGCCCCAACTTTCATAATAAAATATAATAATATTATGAATTATTATTATATTTCAAGTTTGTGTCTGATGTATTGATTCGATCATAACATAATTAATATAATAAACATAATCGTAATAAACATAATAAAACATAAGAAATATAATCATAATCACGAGTCAAATTAGTTCATGTACGGTAATAATTAACACTATCCGGTATCATATCCCTTGTCAATGGTTTGGATATTGTTATGACATGTTACACGCTCATGCTTACCTTCCATATGATGTGAATAAATGAGTGTGAGTCACTTGATTAGCCAGTAAAGATAATATTAGGCAATTAACAACAACACAAAAATAATGATTTTTGATTTGATGTGTTGATATTTATCATTAATTGATTATTATTATATTATGATATTAATGCTTGTGTGTGTTTGATTGATTGATTCGTTTGGGAAAAAACTAACAAAACAAAGCATATAATTATTATAACCTCATAACTTTATGGATGAATGAAATAAAAATGTTTTTGAGTGAATAAAATCAATCAAATATTCACATCATTATTATTATTACAATTCATCTCTATGGCAATGGCATGGCATCGTGTGTAGAACATATGATGAGTTGTTGCTATTCATTCTTCATGAGTTAATTGTTCATTATTTTCGTCGACATAAATATAGTATAACTATCATAGAATGTCATTATATGGAATTGTAGTCATAATTGTTGTTAATAATCATAAGATAATTCTGTATGATTTTTATTTATTATGATTGAAAACATTGATCCATGGTGTTGCTATATGTGATACTGAAAGCTGCTTCATAAAATTTCGGAGATTTCTTTATCAATTATAAGCCATCCATATCGCTTATGTTCATATCGCTTATCCAGGTTATGATATCATTATTATAAAGTTATCATTTTTTGCTACTCCCTAATCCCTATTGCTTGATGATCATTTGGAGAAAAGATAGTATATGATATGATATCATATACTAAATAGTATTTAAAAATTAGATATGATAGTATACACTTGTCAAACAAGTGAAGAAAAATAATAAATCGATGCCATTTTTTTAGTAATGTGCTGTTTGATCATTATCAACTAAATGTACCCACCCACCCCCGTGAGAATTTCTTAACGATAAGTTATGGTTATCAAAAATACTAATTTTATTTGTAATAATCAAAATGAATTTATTTAAAAGTTATGGAAAATATTTTCTTAAACAATATAATTAAGATTTGTCTAATACAGTACCGGATCATAAGCGCATAGGTACTGGCTAATATAAATCATAATAATAATTGTGCTTATCGATATATCAAATCGTAATTAAAGTTTATTTATAGATTTGATTCACAAGAGGCAAGTGCTTATCGAGAAGATTGTTCCACACTTTTCATTTCCTTGCTTGGTAGGATTACAGTCGAGATGTAGTATTTGCTGATGTCATTTGCCATAATCCGATAACACCACACGAGCACAATTCCTTCCAGCTGCTCCCATCACTCCACCACCTGGATGAGCTCCTGATCCACACAAATATAATCCTTTCAAAGGAGTCCTGTGATTCGCAAATCCATGCATTGGTCGATTATATCCTAATTGATGTAAACTTAGGGACCCGTGGTGTATATTTCCCCGGTGCAGTCCAAATATTTGTTCTAAATCTAATGGTGATAAAACATCCATTCCAACTATTGATTCGATGAATCCTGGGCAATATTCCTCAACGATTGATAAGCAGCGATGAGTAAACTCTTTTTTAAATTGTGGATCACTCCAACTGCCTGTAACACATCACACGACCCCGGGATCACACGATCATCCGGATAGCACAACAAGTCAAACATTATTATTAAAATATTTAATTTAATAAGATAATAATAATAATAAGATAGTAACTTTATTATATTTTAACTTATAATAACAAATAATAATAGAATAATAGTGCAAATATGAAGTAGTTGTGTTAAGATGACCCTATAAATTACAACAGCAACTGTTTAATGTTGGATATAAACTATAACAAATCAAGTACTCAAGGCGACATGGTATATTTTGCAACCTATAGCTCTATTCTCGGATGATGAACGGTAAGATGATGTAGAAAAGCGGGTTTACAAAATACTTATAAAATCATGGAAGGGATGACAGTTATCAGGTATCATCATTTCATCAAATTCCAAAAATAAAAAAATAAGATTTTAAAAATAATTGAGAGTTTATGAGGGGGCTTTGTAGTTCAAGTCAAAATCAAAATGCGAAGTGTCGAGAATAGACGAGAATTAAGAAACGCATCATCGCGTCTATTTTTTTAAAAACGTGTTTTAAAGCCCCCTTCATAAAACACTTAGTTGTCCCATCCATTTTGAGAAATAATAATTATAAAAAAACGAGAAAGTTGGTCAAACGGATAACTGATCAAACAATGTTGATAAAGCTTGTGTTTAATATTGATTTTTGGAATAAGATGAAATTAATGATAATTTAAACTTCACTTATGTAGGTATTGATGATAACTTTATTATTATTATTATTATTATTTAGTTTAAAAAGATAATGGCATCTTGTATTTTCTTATCAATAATAATTATAGTATTAGAGTTATTATTATTATTATTATTATTATTATTGTTATTATTATTATTATTTAAGTACCTATTTTCGGATCGATTTCATATGGAGCATATTGAATAAACAGTTGGACGACATGGTATGATGAGATATTACTGTTTCTATCGCTGATGTTGTTGCTGATAGGAGTAAGCGTTGTATCAATGGATGACGGGATTGTCATTTCTATTAATGGACGAGTGGCAGGTTTTCCTAATGATGCTTCATTATAAGCTGAATAAATATCATCCATGTGGCATTCGAAATGTATGGTTCCTATATGATACAAATTGTAAATCATAGTATTATTATTAATATCATGATTTAGAATTTAACTAATTAAAAATGTCAAATTATTATTATTGTTATTATTATTATCATTTACGGTGAAATGTACCTCTATGCATAGGTCCAGGCGACCCATCTTTAGGTGATGGATAACAAGTAAAGTTGGGTAGCTTGTTGACGGCTAAGTTGATTTTGAAAGCTCCACATGAATAATCTGAAATTGAAAATTGCATTAAATTGACTTCAAACTTAACAGAAATAACATGTAATAATCAATGAAATTGTTTACTATAGCCAATTGTAACTATGATATGTCATTGGTTCATCAATTTCAAATAGTACCATAATTATTTGATGACTTGACGTGGTAATAATACATACCTGAGAATCGTATGTGTTGTGTGAAGTCATCTGGCAGAGGTGCTTGTTGAGGCTCATACTCATTATTATTAGTATCATAATATCCCGAGACATGGCTCAAACTTGGCAATAACTCCAAGAATGTGTGATAAGGGGAGCATCCGGAGAGTATGATATCACCGTGAACGACAGTTCCATCATCTAGTTCAACTCCAGTCACTCGATTATTATTCGTACTACTATTCAATGAGTCATTTTTATATAAGATTTTCCTCACTGTTGTGTTGGTCGCGATGTCACAATCATGATGTAATGCCGATTGAGCAATCGCATCAGACACAGCACCCATCCCCCCTTCGACATACGACCAGACCCCTTTCTTCCCTCCTGCCTCACCCATGACATGGTGCAACAATACATATGCTGATCCACTTTGTTTTGGACTGATTAATGCACCAATAACAGCATCTGTCATACATAATAATAATATCATATATACATATAATTATTGTATCAATACATTATATAATTATAAAATTAGTTGCTTTGCATGTACCCAGAAATTAATAAGAATAATTGAAATATATTCGATTTGTTGTATAAATAATGGAAGATTAATATATTAATATGTAATGATAAATATATTAGTAACTTAATAATAACAATAACTTACCCGTGGCTAAAGTTGTTTTCAAAATATCACTTTCAAACCATCTATCTAATATTTGAGAAGCTGGTCCAGTGAAGAGCTCATAAAACGGAACCAACACTTCTTTATGTCTATATCCAAGACGAACTAATGTTGAGATTCCTTGCAACGTTTGTAATTTTTCTTTTGCTTTCCCTTGGCTTAGATCCATTGGAGGGTTGTCAAGGATCGGCTGCATTATTTCTCTTATGTTACTCAAAAACGCTTCATAATGCTCATAAGCATGAGCATCATGCAATGAAAATTGAGCGATGGATTGAAAATTCTCATCTGCATTATCACCTAATGAAATAACAATGTCAATATCATTTTTAAAACATGAGTAAAAATGAAATTTCATCATTAATATAATTCGCGGTGATCTATGTGTGTGATATGCGATTGAAATACAAATTAACTATAATAATTTTTGGAACAAGGAACATTATTAAGTCATGTGCGTATGATATGCGATATACGATGCAATACCTAACATAAGATATTTTCCACCATATATGCTAGTATGCTTTGTTGGTGTAAAAGAACTAGGATTTCTTGCCAAATACTTAAAATTATATTTTTCTAATTCTAGTTCAGCGATGACTGACGGTCTTAACAAGCCAGCTAAATAAGATGCACGTGAAAACTTAAAACCAGGAATAATTTCTTCTGTAACAGCAGCACCTCCAACGCAATGTCTTCGTTCCAAAACAATCGTTTTAAATCCAGCTTTAGCTAAATAAGCAGCTGAAATTAAGCCATTATGACCACCACCAATGATTATAGCATCATAACGATTATTTTCAAATGTTGATTGATTATCATTACTATTACCAAGATACTTATTATTTGATTTCGTTTGTATTATTTTTGAGTTGAGTTGAGGATTATTATATTTCAATTTAACTCTTTCACTTAATACTTGTGGAGAGACTTTAGTGTGATGATTGATTGGAGGATCTTGGTTAATATCATTGTAACATTCAATATGAGGATTAATAATAGGGAAAGAATCAGAGTGTAAGAGTTTAATATCATAATTTGGATTATCTACATTTCTATTATTATGATTGTTTATACGATTACCATCGTCATCTTGTTTTTTGTTACTATTATTATTAAATAAACGATTACTGCCAAAAGTATTTTCATATTTTGGTAAATTATCATGAAAATCTTTGGTTCGTTTTGCATAGTTGATATGATACGTTGGTGGAAAATTAGTCGAATGATTCATGTATGATTGGTTCAAAATTATGAAACCGTTTTGAGGCATCATATTTGCTGCTAAAATATATTGATTACTGCAACTGCATATCACTTGATACGAAGTCTTATGTATTAATTCCCTTGTTGATTTACTCCAATCGATGTTCTCTGGTTTGAAGCTACAGCATATTACTGGCATATTGACTGATGATAATAAAAATGAATGATCATAATATGTTGCAACTGGAGAATCATTGCAACTAATTGAAATCTTTTTACAAGGACATATAAATTGAACCTGCGTTTTTGATGCAACTGTAGTAAACTTGCTGAACTTTATTTTATCAAATGAGGATAAACTGAACTTACTAATATGATGGAATTTCATTGGAGTCAGTATCGACTTTACTCCTCACAAGAGGGTTTTGATATGATGTCGTTAGAATCGATGATTTGATCAGAGTTTTTTATTAGCAATGATATTAGAGTTAACAGTTAACAGGATATATCTGTACAGTCTGTACAATGTAAACAGGTAAACTAATCTCAATATAGATAATCATTGATACTTCAAGTCTTCAAGTGAGAATACGGAATATAACAAGTTAGTTACCAACAAAGCAAATGCAATTAGCAGGTATCCATTCTAAATTAAAAATTAATCGACTGTAACTGTATATCTGAACATGCAGTATAATCCTTTATCATCGACCATCATATATATTAGTATATACACGTCTATACAGTAATATAATAATATCTATTATAATTAATTGTGATTTTTCTATAGTTTTTGTGGGGGGGGGTAGAACAAGAACAACAAGGGGTCTTATTCTTCTTATTGGTGTCTGTATAGCAATATACAAGATATAAAATATAATAAGATATAATAAAATGTGTAATTTACCCTTGATAAATACAATCAACACTTTTTTATTACAATTTTTTTGTTAGAATATTTTTCGCAAAATAAAAAGGTTATTATTGCAAATTACTATATCCAGGTATCGGATATTCCCTTTCTCGGCGTTTCAATCTATTATTTATTGTTTGTGTAAAGAAAGTTTTACCTTAATAATCAATGAGGAATCCCAGAATATATCTGCGAAACAAGTTATCAAACCATGAAAATCATATAGTCAGAAATCTGATAGGTTTGGATCTTCTACTTGACTTAACAAATTTCATCATCAATGTTGTCTGTTAATCATCACTAACGTATATCATTCCCATGGGAATACTGACCATATGATGCAAACCCCAAAAGATTTTGTTATATTTGATACATTAATATAAAATTTAAACAATGAAAACAGCGGCCTTTTAATTTTTAGCGATATATTGATAACGCTGAAAATATTAACAGCCAATTAATTTCATAATTTCAGATATACAAATATACAAAAATAAAAAAGGTTATCATATGACTTTTATGAAAAGCAAGCAATAATTTATTGTATAATTTCAACAGTGCCTATGGTGCGATTTAATTTAATATGCTGTATTAGTTTTCTATTATAATTCTTCTTTACTATTCCTCGTGCTAGTGAAGAATATTTTGCTTAGATGATCATCATCTCCATCCCAATCTACATCTTCATTCCAATCATAATAATCATAATTATCATAATCTCCTAATAATAAATCTGCGCTTTGTCCATCATCAATCATCGGATTAGCATTATTATCTGAAAAACCGATGAGTAATGTGGTAGAATCTATTTCTTTCACCTTTACTGATAGCTGACAGAAATCAAAGCTAATTCGAGGTCCAAAATACCTAACGAACGCCACCATTGGAATGACTCTGGATAAAATATTTCAAAATGAAGGTAATAATTCATTTTAAAATATATAAATGGCAAATAGTAATAATTGTACCTTGGGATGAAATCTGAAAGTATCCACCATAATAATCCTATTCAACCAAAATTAACAAGAATTTTAGACAATTGGTATTTATTATGAAGGATGAACAAATTAAATGTTCTAAAACATGATTATATTATCTCATTCAATTTGAGTTTTTGTAACTAAAAATGGCACAAGTGAAATAGTTTTATAATATTTTATAGTTAAGTAATAGGCACATCGTTAGCGAAAAATAAATAAGTTCATAATAAACTATGTTAAAATATAATGAAATGACACGATTTTACCGTATACTGGTAACCAGGAGGTCGATTTAGTATCTGCTATTTCAACTATCAATGCTTTATAAATCAGCATAAATGCTCTGAGAACGAAACAAACCAAACATATTATCATAATAACTAATAAACGCTGCACAGCTAGTTGCATATTTTTGACTATTTTGATTTCTTCGTCATCTGCTACATTCCTTATCTTTTTATGATCTGAACTAATACGACGAAAGCCTTTGTGATCTGAAGGATTAATAAATTGAATTATTCTTCGTCTTAAATTGCAACCAAAATAACATAGTGCTGATGCATAAACAATATTTTTGATTGCATCAGTGAATGTAAATAAAAGATAAATCTCGCTGTTGTGGAAAAAATCTTCTAAATCGGATGCTACTAAGCAAAATATGCTGGTAATAACTGCTAGTGTTATGAATGAAACATTTATTACTATTAAAGAAATACGACCAAATAAAAGATTATTAATTGAGTTTTTGGATTGAGGATTTGCAACAATATCATTTCTCTCGATACCATTTATCAGTAGAAAGCTATAAAAGATGATAAAATATTAAGAATTTGTTGTTGGCATAAATAGAAAAAGTTACATTTGAATACAAAATCATATTCCAGTTAATTCTTACCACACAAAGGTGAATGAAAGAAAAAAGGAGGTTGATGCGATCTATACAACATATTTTAAATACGAAGTAACTTACTTGCAAATACACTAAATGATTGAAATTAAAGTAAAATTTAATTATTTGATTACCAGATGTGCTGCATAAGCAAGCTTGTTGGAATATTCCTTCTGAGAAATTAAAGCAATATACCTAGGCAGCTCAAAAATACAGCAAAGCAAATTACAATAAAATAATCGTTTAGAATTAACATTTTTCACAGTGATTGAGCATATCACTGATGCAATTAGCAAACATCCAAATAGAATAACACCAATGGATCCGATTTCAACATTAACAGTTGGACCTTCAGACGATGCAGATGCAGTCATTTCAAATAGCAATTGTTTTTTAACGAACAAATTCAATAAATAATAGAGTCTATGAAGTTCTCCAGTAATAAGTTAAACTTTTACAACTTTTTTTCCAATCCAATATCCAACATCAAATTTCGGAAGCATTCTAAAAACTTAAATTTAAACCATCAGATAACTAATTAGCCAACCTTTACAGTCCATCTTATACAATCGACCATAAACAGTTACAAACATGTATATAAAGATATTTAAGATAAGAAATAAAAATTAATGAATGAATGAATGAATTAATTAATAAAAATTAACGGAGCAAATCAAAAAGGTGCAACTAGACAAGAGGAAAAAG
>VKHH01006017.1:0-31307 GCA_015144975.1 Epipyxis sp. PR26KG | reverse complement strand
AATGAATGAAAACCACCCGCAAAACCACCCGCGAGTGAGCTTTTTTTAAAAAAAACACCCGAATTTGAACCGGACTCTATATGGGTACTTAACTTTATTCATTTACTAATTCATCCAACCGTAGAGTTTTGTAGTTTCTAGTCAAGGATTATAGCAAAATAATAAGAATTGTTTAAAAGAAATTATGATTATTTTTATTATATTTTAATAAATAGTTAAACGGTTGAAACTGCCCTTGCTTATATTAATTATTTTATCTTATAAAATAGTTTGTATTAAAATAATTTATTCCTCATCGCATGAGGAAAATCTTTTCTAGTGATCCAACAATTGATGATAATAATAACATGTTCAAGACGAAAACCAAAATTTTGTTATTCATTAATACAATCCATTATGTGCATGAACATTTGATTATACGACTAGCATAATACAATTTCAGTACATATAATTGCAAGTTAAGAAACCCTACTATAATCATACAGAAAAATCAAATTATTAGTTGCACACTTATCCTCAAAATCATCATAATCAATTAATTGCGAATCAAATAAAAATCCTATATTGCATTCTTCCTTTCTGCATAATATGATCGATTATAATAATATAATAATTATTGATTTAATAACAATAATAATTATTATTTTCTTTTGCTAATCGGAATCATATCATCATCCAATCTGGAAGGGCATTCAGTGTCATTTTTGACCATTTCAATCAAAAACATCGCAATGACAAACTCATACAAGTCCAAAAACCCATCTTTATCAACATCAGATAAATCCCATATCTTACGAAGAGTCGCCACAGGCAGTCCACTCGCAGCCATAATTCCTTTGGCTGCACCCCCTGATACCAACCCATTCTTTTCAATCGAATTGAATTGAGGAGTGTAAGTTGGTATGTAGTCATTTAATGGCCATGATGATCCATCATTAGTACCTTCATCATCACCCCATGGATTATTATCTTCCATAATAGCACCACTGCTACTGGCTTTGATATTATTATTAGTTGGATAAATTAATGGATTATTATTCGGTGGAGTGAGAATCGATTCAGGTCCTCCATATGAATCAAGTGAACGTGGTAATGCTTCCATTAAACGAGGGAAGTCCGATCCCAACACATTCTCGACTTCATCAATTAATCGCTGCTTCAACACGGCGAATTTAGAAAAGTCATGTTCTCTGAGTTTAGTCTGGAAATCATTAATATCGGGGAAATCGCCTGGCGCTAAATTGAACTTTTTGAGAACTGATCGAAATTGACCTGATAATCCTTCAATAAGCTAGAAAAATGATATGAAATAATTGTAATTAATATTATGAAATAATAAGAAAAAGATTGTATAATAATAATATGAAATAAAAAAATATAAATGATCACATCCCCATGTTGACCCTGCTAACTGGGATCTATCACATCACAGATCAAAAATCACCTGCTCTTGTTTCTTTTTATGTCCCATAAGCATTGGCATTTGCTCTTTGAGATGAGAAATAATGTATGCATGCACTTTTGCGATACGAACACGTTTCACTAACTCATTAATTTTTCGAACAGCACTAAAATATCATAAAATAATAATTGAATGTTACATCTTCTTGTTCAAACTTATCACCCATAAAATGGAGAAATAACATAATTATAAAAAATCATAATAGAAATTATATATAATAATAGAATATTGATTTTTGATGTAATAATGATTTTATTATTATTATTATTATTATCATTATTATTGTTATTATTATTATTATTATTATTATTATCATTATTATTATCATTATTATTATTATTGTATTCTAAGCTATACCTGTTACGAGGAAGGTCTTTGAGATCTCTCATAAGGTCCTTTTCTTCCATTTCGAACAATTGAGCTAAATAATATCAAATTAAAATGATAGTTAAATTATCAAATTATTATATATCATGTTGATCGATGTGAATATATTACCGTTATCATCATACATGAGAGGCTGGTCCCAGAATGATCCGATATATACCCTCAACACTTCCGGTGATTTGATGACTTTTCCTAAACTCCACATTAAAGCTCCATAAACGCGCATGAGACGCTGTCGATCAACTTGATCAGCTTTATTCAAAATGCAACTAAAATATACACAATATTATATAATTCGGACATGTCTGAAACAACTTACACATCGCTGAAATATTATATAATCGTTCTGTTCATATTATCGTTTGAGGTCTAACTTCAAAACAGAGCATAAATATAATATTATTGTCATAATTAATTACCGTATTTTATCATCATTTCCTTTCAAACTATCAATTGCATTTCTGAATTCATCTGAAATGTCGAGTTTATGAGCATCAAATAATAGAATGATAAGATCTGCTCTGGCAGCAAACCAAGCGCACACTTGGCAGAAATCATAGCCTCTTGCAACTCGTTGCTTCTCACCACTCAATACACCAGGAGTGTCAATTAATGTTATGTTTCTTAGGACTGGATTAGGTAATTGAGCACCTTCAAATCGATTGAGAAATGATACACCAAATCTTTCAAGACCTACAGTATCATATGCAATAATAAAATGAAATAATAATAATGAATATACAAAAATAATAATTAATAAAAAATCATATAATTATTAAAATTTACAATCTATCTTATTGTTGAATGTATCAGTGATACCTCTCAAATGCTTTATTTTTAACATAATATTTGCAATGCATTATGAGCGTATTTTAAAATAATAAATCGAAAAGAAGATATTTGAAAATATTAATAAATATAAATTTTCTATCCAAATTATAAATTAATAATATCTCATAAAATAATATACATTATTAAATTATCATAAATTTTCATATTTAACTAATTTTCTTTCAATAAATTGTTGGGTTGACTTTCTTTCGTAGTCAATTCTACAATATATATTCAACACATAAACATAAAGAAAAAAGATATATTAAAGTATGATATTTTATTTTTCAATTAAGAAAATTACAATTAAATTAAACTGTGGATTATTAGTACCTCTGTAAGGCATATCGTGGGAAACAGCCAGTGCATTGCCTGGTATAATTCTTTCATCCGGACCATCAATTATAGCGGTAAATCGATCAGTCGTAGGTTCTGGACCTATTCGTTGTCCAGGAAAATCCCGTCCTAGTAAATATCTTAAAAACACCAAAAGCATTGGTAAGTGGATATTACGATATTATATCAACATCATTTTATCAAAAATTGTATCAGCTACATAAGTATCGTTGCAACAAAATAACATCTTAGGGTCACAAGACAAATCAGTTAAAATTTTATACTGTACTATCAGCTGCATCATTCCATTTGTAATATAAATTAATTAAGTTCGATTAGCTGGATCGTTTAGTAATTACAAACTATATACAGTACTGTAGAAGATAAATTAATCGTACCTAATAAATGTAGTTTTACCAACAGAATATTGACCAAGCAACATAACTTGCGGTTTAGAATCAAATTCTGCATCAGATAACGGAGGACTGTGAAATAAATCATATCTGTATAGTTGTTCCAATGGTAAGATTTTGGTTTTGTACAATCTTTTTAATTCTTCAATAACTCGAAGAGTTGCAGCATCACGATCTGTAGCAGCCATACTGACAGTTTTCTAAACAATAAATGCCGATTGGTATTGATCGAAAGGGTGCGAGTTTTGATAATAGGAATAGATTTTGATATTTTTATAGCTATTTTTAACGTAACTCAACTGCTAGCTATTTTTATCGTTTTACATTATATATCATACATATAACTAGAAAAATTGTAAAATGTGATTATGAACTTATCCTTATATGAGATGTATGTAACGTCAATTTAAAGGGGAGAGCGGGCCGAGCAATTCCACAGCCAATAAATGAATGAATTAAAATGAATTAACAGATCAAGTAAATCTACATGAGTTGAGTCACTGAATAATGTGGGAGATCTTTAACTTCTATTGATTATTGATGCAGCCTTGTCAAAAATTTCCGAAATGAAGTTAAGGCCGGCAAGTTGACACGGTGAATAACTAAACGTTTTACAATTTTAGCATAACTAAATAATACTTGATAGAATACTAAATAAACAATAGTTGATACGGCAATACCGAATTTTATAAATAATATACTAAATTGAACCTAAATTAATCTATAATTACTACGGTATATTATACAACCAAACACTTCTGATTGTACCGTCAATCTTTTATTGATATGTAAAGTAAACAAAAAGTTAATTTAAAATTCAATAGAATGTTACCAGTCGATATAATATATCTTCATTTAAAAAATATGGAAGAATAAGTCATAATAATATAATTCCAGGAATCAACACAAATATTGATATGTATGTATTTGTGCATTATTTAGAAGGCAGATGAATTGGTTCATCATCACCAAACTGCAAATTCGAAAAATTTGTGTTCAAAACCGAGCTGTTACTAACACCATGAGATGGTATCCAAAGATTAGGACCTGAATTAATGGATGCAAGAAAATTATTATTTTGCACCATTATATTATTAACCTTATCAGTTACTAATGATAATTGAAGCCTTTTGTGAGGAGAAGATTGCTGCTCAAATATAAAGCGATTAGGATTAACAAAAGAAGCCAAGGTTCTTGAAGCTTGGTGGATCATTTCAATAGAATAATCACTATCCGAATCGATATCATCTTGGCAATTTATATTTCTATTATAATCTACTTCCTCATTATTTTCATCATTTTCTCCATCATTTATAATATTATCATCACTTTCACCGGTGTAACTATACCTCCTTCGAGCCACTTTAGGATTTTTGATGGTCGCGAGTCGTTTGATTGGAGTATATGGTCCAGATTGAGACTCAGATTCAATATGACTGATTTTGGTTGAATTTATTTTTTTATTCCGTTTGGCTTTAGGTTCTTTATTAGCTCTAGTTGAAGCAAGAAGCTCGCTTGAAGGACTTGTAACCAAAGACTCACCTTTTGCAATTAAGGCCTTAACACCGGCTCCTGCTTTTTTGTGGCTACTGACGATTATGAAAGGTGAACTCGGGTGACTACTAACAACTGAATAAACGTTTGAATTGTTGGATTTTCGCATTACGATAACATCCAATACATGGCCTTCGTTAGCACCAGACCATCTGTTAGACTTCCATTTGTAGTCGTATGAGCAATGTTGACCATTAAATAATAGCTCTACTTCGTACTGAGAGCTACTTTCACTCATAACTTCAACACTTGCGATAAACAATTCCCCGCAATTTGAGACGAACTTATCCCGCAGATTTTCTTTAATAAAATCAGCAGCTACTTCATGTGATGATGCTAAATTGGGAAATTTCTCAGGTCGCAACTCTGCTACAAAAACATACTCTTCTATTTTGAAATCGTCTTCAAAATTACTGCTTTCTTTATGACTGTCATTTGGTTTCTGAATACACATTTGAACTTTAATTGGAGTACCACAAAATCCTCCAACAATATGGCCACGCGGATCGCATGATGGATAACATCGAAGTGATTTCTGACGAGTTGAGCGATTGTTACGAAAATAGCTGGTCTGAATTGGTGTAATAAAATTATATGAGGAGATCATTTTTTTTACAATTTTCAAGATTTACTGGATTTTATATTTATATTCAAAAATTATTCTAAACAGTTTTAAATTTTATGGAGTTCTATTTTGGTCCTACTACAAATCAAATACTGCAGTTAATTTGAAATTTAAATTTACCAATACTTAGTGATAGTAGTATAATTTTTAATTGCAACAGCAAGAAGAGTTTCCCACACACAACTTTTCTTTCCAACCATTGTAATTATAAATAAACAGTGAACACACAATTAAGAAGTTACACAATATAGAATTTTCGATATAAATTCTTCGTTGATATGCATATATGAACAATTGTAGTTAAGATTTCATAATTAAATTTAGTTTTAAAAAGTATTGTGTGAAACCGGTGATCACTGTCGTCAGTGTTGCAAGTTTTTGCCAATAATGACAATGCATTGTTCGTTGATGAAACAATCAAACTATGCGTAACTTACAATCCAACAATTTATATTCTTAATCAAATTGGTACAAGATGTTGATTGTTCCCAAAATTTTGTTCGTTTGTGCATTTGGCTGTAGTGTCTCAGCGTGGTCTTGGCACAAGAGTACAACGACAGCTTCAACGACTTCAACGTAATGAATGTTTTTTTTTTATTTTATTGCCGATAGCTTCACATATTGCCTAAATCTGAATATTGCTGTATGTTTAGGCTTTTCGCAGTTTCCAACCAGAACAATGATGGTGCACCAGGATCAATAAACTCAAACCCGGTTACAATTTCTTCGGAATTCACTAATGGAATCAATAAAATAACTTCTGTTTCATCAAAAGCTGCTATTGGTGGATTCATAAGTAGTGCTCTTATGAGCATACCAACTGAGGCGTTAGCAAAAGATGCATTGATATGGGAAAAGATTGATATTCCGACACAAGAAACACTATTTGATATATCATTTGATCCTTCAAAACCTGAGCACGGATGGGTTGTTGGAGCAAAAGGAACTTTTCTTGAAACCTTTGACGGTGGAAAAACATGGATTACTCGAACATTTAATAGTTTGGACGAGGATGAAGAGATAAATTATCGATTTGAAGTTGCCTCACTACTTGATAATGAAGGTTGGATTATTGGTAAGCCAGCAATTCTTCTACATACAAGAGATGGAGGCAAGCAATTTGAACGTATTCCATTGTCTCCTAAATTACCGGGCGATCCATCTTCCATCACTGCGACTGGTCCAAGTAAAGCCGAGATGATCACCACCCAAGGTGCTATTTACTACACAGTCAACGGAGGATTGAATTGGAAAGCACAAGTGAAAGAAACGATAGATGCAACATTAAATAGAGTTAGTTCATCGGGTACAAGTGGTGCTTCATTTTTCTCAGGAAAAATTGCCAATCAAGTAAGAAAACATAGTGCATGTTGTAAAAAATGATTTTTATTATTGTTTCCAGTTTATTACGTTTATTCATGCCCTCAGTACTTCAGTTTCCTTTTTCTTCACTATTTTATTATTGTTATTCAGATTCGTGATGTTTCAGGAAAGTATTTAGCTGTTGGATCCAGAGGTAACTTGTTTTTAACATGGGAACCTGGACAAGAATACTGGGTCCCACACAACAGAGGCTCATCCAGACGTATTCAGAGTATGGGATTCGTTGAAAATGATGCATCAAAAGGAATTTGGATGACTTTGAACGGGGGTGCATTATTGGTACGAATTTGATTGTGATAATTATTATTTAAAATTGTGATAATAATAATGATTATAATAATGATTGTAATTACTATAAATAATATTGAAAAAATAATTGAAATATATAAATGTATTTCATTTTATTTATGCTTTTATTTAATAGATTCAATTTTTAAATTATCGTTTTTGAAAATATTTAATAATATCATTTGTTGTAGAAAACTCCAGAAAATCCTGATTTGAATCAAGTTGACATAGAGACCTTGTTTAAGCCATGTAAGATCAATACTGGCGGTTATGGAATTATTGATGTTAGTTGGGTTAGTGAGAAGAATGCTTGGGCAGTTGGAGGTTCTGGAATTATTTTTGAATCGAAAGATGGTGGAAACACATTCAAATTCAATGAGAATGCAAAAGATATTCCAGGTAATCTCTATCGAGTCAAGTTTTTCGGACCTAAAACAGGCTATGCATTAGGATCAAGTGGAGTTTTATTGAGATATGTTGGTTAGATTTCTTAAGAAAATAATAATAAATATTGATTTAAATCCCATCAATGAAATGAGAGGGTGAATAATATAATGATATCATTACCGGTATCACATGTAATGATGAATGTTATTTTTATTAGTGTTCTACATTTTAAAAGTTTGTTTCACATATTGTAAAAATAAATATTTTTTTTGTTCAATTATTTTACAATTTTTATTTGAAACGGGGTGATTTCACTTCTATTTCTTCTCCAATTTATCTCATTGTATACAGTGCGATATTTTTACAACAAAATAATTTACTGATAAAACATATTTGAACAACTTCTAAAAGTGAGAATTAGTAGAAAAATCGATTTATTCAAGTTTTATAAAACACTTGAGTTCACTTGAAAATTTAGTAAGTATTGATATTATTCAATGATGAAATAAAAAATATATTATTCAATCATATTATAAAAAGTAAGAATACAAAATCATATAAAATATAATTATTTCAACAGAATCTTTTTATAAAATGATATGCAATGTTCAATAAATGAATGAATTTAATTATTGAATTAATTAATTAATTAATAGATTAATGATTGTCAAGTAAACTGAACAAAAGGAACAAGCTATAAAACAAAGCAGAGAGCTTTCTTAAGCTATAATAATAAATGAACAAAAAATGTTAGAATGATTCAATTGTCAAATAAATGAACAGTTTATTACACCCAAAAAATCAAAAAACAAAAATTGGTATATAAGTTATTATGTAAATGAAATAATTCAAAGGATGAATATATGTTTATATGTAGTCTTTAATGACTATGTGTCAGTTTGAGGATTAATTATTTTTCAGGACTGTAAATGATTGGAGGGAGAGAGCCAATTTTGACATTCCGGATGATGGATACCGAAAGATATTTTGAAATTAAATAGTCGTTAATACCAATTTATGATCAAATGGAATCTATTCGTTTATCACAATTAAATTACAGTGCTGTGAACGATACATTAACCACACTATCTCACAAACACAATATAATAATAAATGACAAGCGTCAGCACAAGTCAAAGCAATGATAATTATACAAATACATCATACCGCGAGGATGAAGCAGAAATACAAGGATGGGTTATGAAAAGAGACAACATTACAACTGAATACTCGTCAAAGTTTGCGTACATCAAAAAGTACTATTTGTGTTTTTCTGACGATGCAGCTACCAAAGCAACAGAGGTAATTTAGATCTAAAATCGTTTACACTACAGTATGTTCATGTATCATATTCTTTCCCCGAACAGGTATACGATTTAAGAACTTGCGGTTCAAACCGTTCTATTGGGTTTGTATCTACTGCGATCGAAATCGGAATGGGTGGTGCTGTTAATTTGTCTTTTATAGTGAAAGAAGCACAACTGATGCAATGGTACATACTTTTGAGTCAAATAATTAGCAGAGCACAATTGGCCGATAAGCTTTGCGCGGAAGCGAATAAAGGTAATGTGACACAAGTTCTGCAATTGGTCAAAATGCCTGGAATCGACATCGATTTTCGTTCCTATTATGAGGTCAGTTTGTTAAAATTCGATTCGATTCGATTTGATTCTATTTTTAATGATTATACTGTAGAAAAATAATACTGCTTTGATCAATGCAGTGCATGGAGGGAAAGCACAAGTTGTATCTGTATTAATCGAAGCAAATGCTGATATCAATAAAAAGGATCAAAGTGGACGAACTCCATTATTCATCGCTGCTAAAGAAGGACATGTTGAGATATGCCAACTTTTAGTTAATGCAGGAGCATCAGTTAACAAAACTTGTGGTGCCAATTTTTTGACTCCATTGCATGTTGCTGTGGACAAACAAAAGTTGGAAGTTGTTCAGTTTCTCATCGATAATAATGCGAATTTGAATATGATGACTGGAGTTCCGAATAGATCTGCTCAGAATGAGATTGATATCACCAACAAACGAACAAAAAAAGAAGTTGTAAGTATATTTACGAGTATATTTTATTATTCAATTTTTTATTATTAATAATATCATCTTTGTAATTTTTTTTATGATAATTATTATGATAATAATTCTTGTAATTATTATAGTTGCAAAGTCGAGGGTTTTCACCTTTGTTTATTGCAACCTGCAGTGGAAATATGGAATTAGTCCAAATGTTAGTACATGCAAATGCAGACATTGGACAAGTTTGTGAAGGAAATTCAAATGTCTTCGACATCGCCCAAAAGAAAGGATTTAAAGAAATAAGATCATTTCTTTTAAAAAGTCATAGGTTATCTTTAAACAGAAAATCAAATGATAATACTCATCTAAAAGATGAATTACTTGTTTTCAGTATTTAAGAACAACACCTAAAATTAGTAGAGATTTGTTTTGAAATTTCTCATAAAATAATAATATTATCGATTTCAAAATTTTTTAGAGTTAATTTTCAATGTGATATTTGACCAAGCTATCGGTCTCATATTGTTATTATTATGATTATTATTATTATTATTTTTGCTTTATAATTAAGATCCACTCGTACGTTATGAAACTTAAAACATACAAACTTTATTATTTCTTAATTTTTTCTTTAAATTTACTTGGCTTCCTTTCATTTTTAATTTATTTCTTTCATTTATAATAACCATAATCTATTACAAATAAAAGTATTTACTGTAGTCTTTGATTAATTAAATTGACTAATGATTGGATTATAAAAAATAATAATAAAAATAAAGAATTGCATTGAATTTAGATGTCATTTCCACATTTTCACAATTAATCAGAAGAATCAAACCCATCGACATGATTAGACAATTTTTTGCCAGTTAAGTTGTGCCGTTTCTTAAAAATATATATTTTGACTAAAGATCTACCAAGTTAAGTTTTGGTCACAATCAAAACTTATTTCTATTAGTAATGAAAAGAAAATTCAAAGTATAAAATAAAAAGATTTAATTAATAATAATTATAATACATAAATCATTTTTTAATTTCCGTCACAAATATAAATCATATACAAAGTATTAATTTTTATGTTCATTTTTAAAAGATATAATAGAAGTGATACTCAATCACACTCACATTATGAAAAGTGTGAGATTTTTTTATATTTCAATATGAAAATATTTATAATATCAGAATTGGTGAGTAACATAAAATGAATAATTATATAATTATATTTTTTGATAATATGGAATATGGTGTCATTATGTGTTACTAGGATTTCAATATAGGAATGAAAATAATGTCACGAATAAAAAAAGGGAATTGAGTTTAGCTATAATAAAAATTGACTATTTTATAATTATAATTGGACTATCTGTTTGCTTGTTGCTTTTATGTGAATAGAATGAGTTAATAAGATATATCTATTACATAGCATAGCAACTTCATGAAGCGTTTAGCCTTGTATTTCTCTTCAAAAAATCTTCAAAACGAAGATGTTGAGTTGACTGTAGTGTTGTCATTATCATTATCAATACAATCTTGCCAAGAAACTAAACGGGACATGCATAATGGTGAAAGAAGTGGATGGAAATGGTTAAGGTAAGGATTTTCGCCTTGTAGCATAATGGTGCCTTGCTGAGTTTGATTATTCAAATCATCCCATAATTCACTTTGAGTTGAATGAAATCTAGTAAGTGGTAGAGGGGAGCAAGGGCCAACATAAGGGTCACGGTAAATAAGCGCTTTATCAGAGCAATAATCTTGATTTTCAATGGTAATTGATAAAGCAGGTTGGTTTTTTCTACCACAAAAATCGTTGAGATTGACATCAAAATCATTTTCAGATTCTCCAAATAACAAATCCTCTAAAGTATATATAGAGGAAGACTTGATGTTGGTTGAAGAATTGGTTATTGAGTTCGAATTATCACTGAAATTTGGTTGAGGAAAATTGTTAAGATTATTGATTTTGGTTAATTCATCAAGTTTTCTTTTCTTGATGGAGCTGGATGACTGTGGTGAAAGAATTACTTCAGAATGTAGGCTTGAATTATCTGATATAACAGTATTTGCAGATGTTTCATCAACTTTTTTCTGCAAATTGCCAGTGATTTGAAGTAATCGTTGGATTAATTGAACTTTGTCATTATTTTCAGTGGAATTGTTGATGGCTAAGTTGCACAGTTCTTCGTGGAGTTGATCGGCTATAGAATCCAATTCTGAGTCGGTACGTTTCAACAAACTTGATGGATACTGTGTTGTTGGTGAAGTGAAGATTGATGGAATTAATATGGATGGAGTTGATGTTTTTGGAGGTGCACAATTTTGTTGTGGATGCTTTTTACTTGTTACACGCGCAGTTGTAGAGCTCACATAAGATCTCGGAGCGATTTTCCCTTCCTTACGGTAAATGGATACTCGCCTTGTACAAGCAATAGTTTGACCACCACCAGTTATGTATTCACGATTGGAACCTTCAAGTCTAGCAGCGATCTTGATAAGTGTTGATTTGTTAAACTTTGCAGGTATTATTAGCAAAGCAACTTTCAACATATTCCGGAACTTAAGTAAGTAATGTAACTCTTCCAAATCATTTTCATTATTTGGATTCAGATCACTGAATTCAGGAAGTTTACCATATTCGCGTAAGAGTTCATTAACACCAGTCCATTGTAAAGATTTATGGACTTCATACAACGATAAAATCAGAACATAGGTTGTCTTGAATATCAACCCGATTTGATCCAATAAATTTTTCTCGTGTTTTGAGTTAAAAGAGCTGAGGTCATAGTGTCTTGAAAGTATGTTCTTTGTAGTATTGACATCTATTTCTGTATCATTAGTTTCCTCAACTAATTTTTTTAATTTCTCCCCAACTACTTTATCAAAATAATTAAAATCTGAAAAGCATTTTTTAACAATAGAACAAACTTCAATTTGAACTGATTGATCAATAAATTTCATAAGAAAATTGTTCGATACGAATGTGAATAAAATATGAGTTGAGTGAAAGAAGAACGTGGATTTCCATCCATTCATTCAAAAGGAGAAAAAGGAGCACCTGCCTCTAGTTTTTATCGTATATCGATTGTTCCCAGTTGCTCCAACAGTTTCCCACAAATAAATTCTGTTTCGATTATTACAGTGTTGTTTTGCTTGCCCCAGTTTAGTTATATATTTTATACAACTTGTTTTATTGAACTTTAAAAGAATGAACTCTATTTCAGTTTCCACTCAAAATGAAATATTCAGCAACATTAGAAAATCTTTCTTAGACTTCGAACTGTTTGACACACTTGTAGCCAAAAAGCTTCGAAAAGCCATAAATGATACAAATACGACTGAGATCACCATGCTAAACTCAAGTGCAAAATCATTGCTTGCCAGATATTTTGAAGAAGATGATTCTATCAAAGATGATAAAAAGCTTGTTAATATGATATCAAAAATATTTTTGTCAACTTATGTATTAATCTTATCAACCTATGAAGAAAACCAGCATTTGAAATGGCATGGAGTTGATAAACTGCTAGAAGAATACGGTTCATTGCCTGAATTTGATGTGAATTTACCGAAAAATGAATGTGATGAAAGAGAACTTTATCACTTGCTCAACTTCAGAAACATGCTGAAAATAGCTTTGATAATCATCCCTGCTGAATCAAAGAAGTGCACTCTTTTGCAAATCGCAGCTAGACTTGAAGGTTCTAATAAAGGTGAATATATTACTGGTGGTGGGCAAAAACCAGCTGTTACTCGTCGAGTTAGCATTTATCGCAGAGAGGGAAATGTGAAACCTCGAGTTTATATACAGAAAGAGGATGGAAAGAAAGCAAAGAAAAATTCAACAAATTTAGAATTAATACCACCTTTAATTCACAATACTTCAGTGGATTGTGATGTCAGCATTCATCATCTGCATGAAATAACTTCCAATTTACAAAGTGAACTTGCATATTTGATTTATGAAGCAGGAGTGAAGACAAATGATGGAAGAGTGCAACAAATCCAACGATTGCTTCAAATTGCTAAAGATTTGGAAACTATTAGCTTAGCTCATAATAGTTCTACTTCTAAACGAAAGCAATCTGCAACTAATTTGGAAACAGTGAATAATAGCATAGTCAAGCGTGCTAAGACTTCACCAAGAATTATTGAAGTGTGTCCATCAAACAATCAAACAAAGATTCCATCTGAGGAAGATAACAGTTTACCAAGCTCAGCAGAGACATTAGATGATCTTTTCCTTTATCAAGCACAGTATATCAATAATACTAATTCATCATTTTTCACTCAATCTGAATTGGAAGTAATGAGAGATTGTGATAAAGAAATCCATTCATCAGAAATGATTCGAATGTTTTCTACTCAAAGTGATAGTTGGGAGAATGATAATAGTATTTCTCCATTAAGCTTAGAACGACTAACATCATGGACACAGAATAATGACGATCATTTTCTCTATGGTGATGATATATTGTATGATATATCTGACATAACAAACGAAAATTAAACATTGCTTTACTTAATATTTCAATTACAATATAATATTATTGTTATTATTATTGTTATTGCATTGTTCACATAATGTATATGTATGATACATTTAATAACAATTAATAATATAAAATTCAAGTTGTTCGCTTATCGCGTTTCTTTGATTTTTTCACTTTGCTTTTGACTGATTTTGTAAGCATATCACGGACAGTTAAATCCATAGAACGATAATAAGGTCTGTCCATTGACCATACAAATTCTTTTCCATTCACTTCACAAACAGATTTTATTGGATGACCATTCCATATCGAGTCCATCGTAAGATTATATGAATCAACATCAGGCCCATATGAGGTTATAATATCAGGTGATGTTAATAAATAATACCAAAACCATTCCAAGAAGAATCCAGCAGAAGGATCAACACTCTTTGATACCTCATCATAGAGTTGTTTGTAGTCTTCATAAGGTCTTCGTTTAATCTGTTCTCTTGTTACAGCGAATAATGCACCTTGTGTAAAGAAAATAGTTTGATGAATAGGAATTTTCAAACGAATAAATTTATTCCAAAATGCTAAACCAGAACAATAAGGAGATTTTTCTTGTCGACAAAGACTAGCTATATGTCTCATAACAGAAATATGTGCTCGATCATCTAAGTCAAACTTATATTCTGATCCACCAGTTTCATATAATGGTGGTGATGGACATGACATCATTCCTTGTTTGCGATTTAATTCTCTTTTATTATATCCACTACGAAGGATGTGCGATAATGTTGGCAAATAGATAGCACCAGTAAATATGAAATGACCATCCTTACTAGTGGTTAGAACAAAATCATGAAAAGTACTATTCGATATTAAGTGTCCACCACCAAGTCGATGGCCCTCATAACCGTGAGTTGGCATGGAACCATGAGTGAAAATAGTCAAGTCAGCTAATGAGGAATTGTAATTAGTAATGATATGATGTAAATAAGTAAAACTTTCTCGTCCAACATTTTCTAATCGAATCACATCACCCTTCACTTTTCGTTTTGATAAATAACCTATTGTATTGGATCGCAAACTTTTAGGTGATTCTTCTTTATCATTTTCACCTTCTTCTGATTCTTTTGATTCTTTCGCGTCTTCTTTTTCAGTTGGTGGCTGATTAAATGGCAATGTAGTAGTAATTGTGATGGGGTCATATTTGTCATAAATTGTCCGAATATTTGAGTACATATTAGACCAAGATATATCTTCATAACTTCTGGAAATAACTATTTCAACTTCTTTCTTGGTTACTTTATTGTTTAAAATATCATTCAATCTGCTCAATTGTGTCTCAGACAACATGGTCAGCTTTTGCCTCTCAAGCAAAAGTTGTTCTTCTGATGACTGTTCTTCGCCAACAAAACTCATTCCAATGGATGGAACGCCATTAATAGTAATACTTTCCCGAAAGGTAAATGAATATATTGCTATTATTATTATGCAAGCAACACAAACGTATATAATAACATAACCTTTCCTATGATTTGAAGTAATGATCATATTGTGTGCAACTCGAGATGATGGACTGACGTTCATATTACTACTACCGCTTATATATTGATTATGATTTGACGCTCTTGATAATCTCATGGTAAGCTTAGCAAAAAATATAATGACTCCATTATTAAAATTATTTAAGTATGTTCGAAAATTTTATATATTGTATGTGTTCCAGTGTTTAGGCTGTGTTAGTTATCCAGTTATCTATACTGTAACTTGATATAGTGGTGCAGATTCAAGAATTATACAGTTTAAGAAAGGAAACTGTTGATCGTAATATTGACTCGCTGTTAATATTTTCTTGTATGGTATACGAGATACGAGATACGAGTATACGTTTAAATATTTTAATTACTAATAAAATTCCTTACCACAAGATTTTTCAATACTAGAGCAAGAGAATGACAATACATAAAGCTTGACCAAATTTAAAAAATAAGTTATCGAATTCCTGAGTAGCGATATGGATTAAGTAATTAAAATGTAAGTAAATGTAATATGATATTAGGTGTAAGGTAAAAAAAAGGTAAGGGGATATGGAAAAGTGAGGGCCCCTTACCTAATATCCATAATCGAGGAAGAAAGCGTAGAGCTTGTTCTATAGCTTGTTCCTCTTGTTTAGTTTAATTGACATGATTTGCTCATTAATTAATTAATTAATTAATTAATTACTGTTTTTTTACATTACCTGGTACCGGTATATAATAATTATAATAATTTTGGTAAAATAAGAACAATCCACAATTTTTAATGCTGGAATGATTAAACCTAGTCGTATGCTTATTAAATGAAAAGTTAATTTTATCAATTACTGTAGATTTAGTTATTGATTGTTACTGTAGCTGCTCAATCGAAAGTTATAGTGTTATAGTAATAACAAAAATACAATACCGGTAACAAATAGAGAGTGAAGAGTGATAATTATTGGTTAAATCGTATCAACGTTAGCTTTGCTGTAAAAATACAAATAGAGTATCAATTATAGTCGATTCCTGATTCGCACCATAAGTAAATTAACAAATATTTTAACAATCTCTATTGTTGTATCAAAAATGATTAGAGTTAACCCAACCAAATTGTTATTAAATAGCGAGGATCTTCTGGAGTATGAGTCTATACGTCAATCATGGAATATTAAACAACCGCAACGTGTAGGTGAATTAAATATGAATGATATCAGTCAAAGAAAAGATGGAATTAATCATAGAGCTGAAATTAATTCAAGAATTGGAAATACAACTATAAAAAAATAGTTGATGGATAACAACCTTATTTCAATCTTGTTGTTCATCATTAGCTTTGCTGATTATCATTCAAAATATTTTATTACGAAAAATAGAAAATTATCAAAATCCAAATTTAAAATTTAAAAATTATGCGATTAAATAATCCAATTTTTTGATAACATTTTATCTAAATCTTTTTCCCACCATACAAGGTTACCCTTTACATTGAGTTCGTCTGCTGACACACCAGGCACTTTGAGTTGATTGGTCAAATTCTCTCTGAATTCCATGTTAGTTGGACGTTCTGAATTAGATTTGGCCTACAAAAATAAATAGAATTGTAAGAATAACAAGTTAACAATAATTATGAATTAAAATCTTACCAATTTATTTTTTCCATTTCCAATGTTAAGAATACTTTGATATGGTTGAGGATATGATCGAAATAAAACTCCAGAGTAATTAATTATGAAAGGTGGCTTTCTTAGCGAAGTTGCAAATGACTTTGATTTCAACATGTATGCTGGAAGAATATTTGACAAAAATCTGTATTGTAATTCTCTGTTAGGGAATAGTGGTAGTCCTAAATCTCCTCTCTAAATTGAAATGAATTATATAAATAATAAAACAATGCTTAATCTGTATGCTCAAACCAAGAATTCAATAGTTAAATCAATTTTACGTACACCGTACATCAGAAAATGAAGCTAACCATTGTGAAACTTTTCATAGCACCAAATTTTCGGATTAGTAAAAAACCACAGCCAACATTATATAATCATTCAAATTCAAAAATAAATATATGAAATATTACACTTACCAATACATCCAATCTAAGATTGAAAAACACAATAGGAATGGATGGATCAATATTGTGTAATTTCTCTAAATCAGGAAGTTCTTGGGTGGAAGAAACAACTGCTATGTACATCTTCGTGTTAGGGATACCTTCCACAACACCACCAACAGTTGCACCAAAAACACTCATAAAAATTTGATCCAATGATTTCGCATTTTTAATAGAATCGGCACGTATGGTAGCTAGTGATATGTTACGGTTCAGATTTTCAACACTTCCAAACTCTTTTTTGACATATACTAACGCATCATCAAGCTCAGGCTGGTCTGGATATATGATTGAAATTTGACCAAGATCAGTAAAGTCTCTCGCAAATTCTATTGCCCATCTGGTATTTGCATCCGCTATATCTCGTGCTGAAGAGCTACTATCTTCTAAATATTCTAATGGTAATGGGGGAAATTCTACCTCTACTAACTTAATATTATTATCTAATGCGGCTTTAACAGACGCGACAGATTGTTTTACACAATCAACAAAAGTGTTTGGAGGGTACACCAATGTACCAACAGCTGGAGTTTGTGATGACATAAATAACGCTGTTGTGGATTTTGTGGAAATCGCTTTCGACAGAACTTTAGTAGATCTGCCTGTACTGATAATTAGCGAATGTTGAGAATGAAATAAAATGCAAGCGATTGTGAAAGATAAAATTAGATTCATTTTTTTTGTGACTTAGGGGGCAACGAAGTATGTTACAGTAGTATTATGTTGTTGTAAATTAATATTTTGATAATGAATATTGAATATAATATTAATGAAATTTTGAGATCAATATTTAAGATAGAGAAATTGTAGCAAAAGCATTCAAAGTTTTTATACTTATTACAACAATAATGGTCATTTTTTAAAAAATCATTATGATGCATTATTTTATTCTCTCCCGAACGCAGGAATCCAACCCCGGGATTCCGAAACTGTTACCAACTGTTTTTTGTATATAACTACTATTAAAACAACTTTTAGATTGTACATGGTACAGAGTACAGAGTGAATTTATTAGTACCGTATCATTTGATTTATAGCCTTTTGCATGTTCAAATTCTAATTTCAACCCTTGATTATTAGCAATAATTGTGAAAGTTTGTGGATTCCTTTAATTCCTTTATATTCCAGTATTATTATTTTAATTTTAATATATTATTATGGGTAACAATCTAAAACCTTCATTTCAAAATGTAAAATCAGTTTCTATAATTGAAGAATATCATAAAATAACCCTATCACAATTATCCGAATCGTTTGAGTATTGGTCAAGGTCAGAATTCAATTCCCAAACAACATTATATAAATCCTCATTTGACGATGTATTTAGTCAATTATTCAATGATACAGAAGTTCATTTCCAAAACTTCGCAATAATGAAAGGAAACCTTTGCAGTACCTATGATGTGTTTTGTCTTTTAGCATTACTTTCAAATCATTATAATATTCATACAAATCAACAAAATAAACACAATTCACACTCAATGCAATCAGCAACGATTAAAGATAAAGTTCAGTTTTTATTATTATTGAGTAAAGATCCAAATAAATCGAGATTTAGAATTGATTTTATACAGCAAACTATTTTTCGTATTATTAATGCTATGAGATACGCATTTCATATTAGTTTAAAACTAGTAAACAAGGATGAAATATATTCGTTTGTCGAAGAATCGATTCGAACGTTTTTAGACAGAAACAATAATAATGGTATAGCAAATGTTAATATTGATAATGCAATATTTACAAATAGTTTGAGTTTTGATCAGTTGTGGCAATGGTGTCAAGATGAAAGTCATATCTCATCTTATCTAGATTCAATTCAACAGATATTTCTTGACTTACATAATCATCAAACAAAAAATACAAAAAAAATTATGCTAATTATGAAACAGAAAAAGCAGAATTCATTAAGAAATATGGATGGTAATGATGACGATGATGAGTACGATAATGACAATCTGCCAATAATCAATAATAATGATATCGATAATGATGATTTATTATCATCATTTTCATTATTGGAAAATAATAACAGTATTTTTTCATCTTTTAATAAATCAAGACATCCTTTATGGTATTTTAAATTAAATGAATTTGTGAATGAAAAATGGTATAATGATTTTCCTGTGATTGGATCTGAAGATAGTGTGTTTTCAGCATTAGAACATATAATATTATCATCGAATTCTCAATTGCCTGTTTTTTATCGTGAACAAATTGCGAATCTGAGTAGTGGTAATAGTAATACCAACACACAAGCAAATTATTATGAAAATATTCAACATAAGAAAACATTCAATAAAGGTATGACAAATAATACCACTAATAATATAATTAGTCATCGAGACAAATTTGAGTTCTATGGAGCAGTTGATTATTATGTTGTAATGTGTTGGATCACTCATAATATTCCATTGCATGTTATCAACATGACAATAAAAGAAGAGCAATTAAAACATGATACTCATAAAAATCATAATAATAGTCCTCATACTCAGCACCATAGTGCATATGAGGTAGATAATAATGGTGAACCTATTGATACTATCAAACAGTTTCAAGATAATTTATTGCCTTCATCATCATTTGATAAATCGTTCGATGGTATTGTACCAACTTCAAATCGAGCAAGAGACCGTGGGAAATATGCTAATACACATAACCAATGGCATGAATGTGGTGAAGCAGTATCATTCAGTCCATTAAAAAACTCTTTTGAAAATAATAAATATGTTCATTTATTCAATAACCATTACTACACTTCGAATAATATTCACAATGTTAAAGTTAAAGAACATCATCATAATAAAAATAGTATTGTTGAAAACCACAATTCTCATTACAATCATCATAATAATCATAATAATCATAATAATACTAATCCAATTCCTTTTATTTATAATAAACAGCCTATTTTCGGATTAGATCAATTTTTATATAATGCAATCTTATCATTTGCACAAGGTCATCGACATATTCCTATTGCTTCATCTCATCTCAGACCGAATCGTGTAACTCATTTATTATCTTCACAAGATTTGATATCATTTTTAATATCAAATCATGTCACCATTCTAGGTAGCATGTCACCTATGATTATTTCTGCCTGTCATTTTATGAAACCGTCACAACCAGCGACATTTAAACAAACTATAAACTTTGGGTCTGCTTTGTATAAATTATCGAAACATAATTTAGATGCTGGAGTGATTGTAGATGATCATAATAAAATTATTAGTTTATTAACTGCGAAATCAGCTGTTACTTCCTTCTGGTGGTTATGGTATCAACAAACTCGAATGAATGGACATGGTACTGATAAATTATTATCATTAAATGATATTAAAAATGATTATTTATTATTTCATAATAATAATAATAATAATAATAATAATAATGACTTGGTATACAAGTCATTCGATACTTTTATAAGCACATCATCATCATTTTCAAGTTTTTCATGTCTCAACACTCCATTATATTTATGTGAAGCTTTAAATATAAATATTATTAAACACAGATCTATTGTGACACCATATGAGGAAGTATTGAAAAGAATAATTAATAATAATAATAAACAAAAAGAAAATAATAATAAAGAATTAAAAGAAAAAAATGATAATTCTGATACTGATTCCTCATCAGATTCATCATCATCATCTAATTCTGATAATGATGAGGATGAAGATGAGAGGAAAGAAACTGTTAATGATAATAAAAATCAAAATAATAAACAAAAGAAAATGAAAAGGTAAATTTTATTGTTAGTTTTATTATTATTAGAGCAAAATTCATATAAAGAGATTTTTTTCTTTTTTTTTCATTCAATTCATCCAGCAATAAGTAGTAATTTAAAGTTATTATGATATCTAATCAATACAGAGTGGTTTTAATCATAATAACATATCAATGCCATCTTTAAAACATGAAAAACTCTTTATTATTCGCTACAAACAATGATTTTAAGTTGATGAATTGAATGAAAAACAATAAAAATTTGTTGTTAATATGAAAATTGCACTATAATATCTTAAAAATATTATTTATTATATTCGATGCCAACAAAAACAATTTCTTAATTCATATTATTAATCACGAAGTAATTATTACAACATGAATAATTTCTCTTACTATAATTATAAAGATAAGTTATTATATTTTCTAATATCAAATGTTTTATTGAAATAAAATAACAGCAAATAATTTTTGTATTTCAATTCAGTTCTTCTGTTCAAAAAACAGTCTCAATTGAAAGCAGCATGAATGGAATCAAGTCGAAATCAACGTAAGTTATTATAATATTTTATTTTTACATTTATTATTATTATTATTATTATATTTATTATATTTATTATTATTATTATTATTATTATTATTATTATTATCATTATTATTATTATTATTATTATTATTATTATATTTATTATCATTATTATTATTATTATTATATTTATTATTATTATTTAATGAACATTTAGTGTATTTTCATAAACCTTCATTATTTATTAGAAAATCAGGTAATTCTAAACCGAAGAAAGGCAAGAGTTCTAATTTATCTCCAAAGAAGAAACCTAACCAGTTAACAATGAATGATTTGAAAAAGAATTTTAATGAATTGAAAATAAAAATTCCTGAAAATGAAAATAAACAAAAATTATCTTCTCCTCGAGATGTTAATCATAGTGAAACAGAAGGGAAAAGTCCAACTAATCGTAAAAAAGGTATTATTTTAAATCATTTCATAAATTATATTATATTTAAAATGTCGATTTTCAGTTTTGAAAACTGAAAATTCTTCAAGATTTTCAGTTTTCTGAAAAGTTCTATTAACTTCTGAAGTCATTCATCAACCATAACAACACTTGTTAGGAATAAACTCTATTGTATTATAATATTTTAATAGCATAATGATTTTTATTTTTATTACTTTTATTTTCTAATAATTTGTAAGATTATTTATTTTATTTTTCATCAATTGAATTCCGTTTAGTACATAACGAGACACCATCTTACTCCTTCCTACTCCTTCCTACACACTTTTGTATTTGAGCTATTTATAATATGATTTATTTATCATATCCATTAATATGATAATTTTATATTATTTTTGTTTTATTTAAATTAGCATCAAAAGAAGCTTTTAATTCACATAGTCAAGATTATAATCAAATCTCTAAAAATGGTGATGTTGGTAGTCCTCATAATATAAGTATTTCTCATTCCTATTCTTTCGAATCAAGTCAAAATAGCAGTTATGTGGAGAGTCCCAGTAATTCTATTGATCAATCAAAAGATATTCAATTACAAAACCCATCTTCACCTGTGATACCATCCCCAAGCAAGAAAGGAACAAATAATATACTTAAAAATGATAATAATAATAGTAATAATAATAATGATAATAAAAATGGAAATGTGAATTTGTTTACAAATCAAAGAGTTAAAAATAAAACTAAAGGACGTGGTTTGTATTCAAGCGGTACAAAGCGAGCTATGGCATTAGCTGCCTTGAAAGCACAACAAGAAAAAGAAGCAAAGGTTTGTTTTATAATAATAATAATAATAATTTATTTTAAGTTTTGAATATATTATTAATATAATGGTATTTTTTCAATAATAATAATATATATTCTACCATATGATTTATTTTTATGTTGGTAATTATGCTAACAGAGGCACTTCAATAATGCTAATAATAATATATTTAATAATAATAATATATTTATTTAATATGATTTATTTTATTATAATTTTTTTTAGATAAAATATAATCGATCAGTTGAAATGTGGTATAAAGAAATGAAAGTTATCTCAGTAAGTTTTATATTATTATATATAATATAATAAAATAATAACCTGAAACTATAATATCATTTCATTTTTATTTTCTTGTTTGCATATTTCATTAATAATATGAATTTATTTTTCATATTGTTATAATAAAATTTATGATTTTATTATAATTATATTAATTAATATAATAACTTATAATTAATAATAATAATTGGTATTATTTATTATTTTTAGCCATCAGATTCAATATTATCAGCATTATATTTGATGCAATTAACGGAATGCAATTGTGTGTTTGTGGCATCTCCGGATGGTGTGCCAGTAGGCATGATAACTCTACATGATATTTGTCAGGAATTAATTATAATCGAAGCGAAAATAAAATCAACATTACAAGAACAACAACAAGAATTATTTGAAAAAGAAATGAAAGAAAGAAATGATTTGAAAATAAATCAAAATGATTTATAAAATAATTTTTATTTTTATGATTTATTTTATTTTTTTATTATAATAAATGTAATAAAATTATTTTTTATTACTATATATTATTTTTGTATCGGGAAGTCATATTAAAATAAAATTATGATGCATTTTAAAGATTTTATTTTTAAACTCTTTATTAAGTAATTATTTTATATCGCACATGAAAATGAAGCGAAGAAGATGATGGATGAGACCAACTGACATGCATCTTTATTGTCATATCGAACCTTCATGGACTTGACGCTAACAGTAATCATCAATATCATTATTTTATTTTATTTATTTTTTAGCCATCAGCGATGCGAGGTTACTTGAGCTCATCGAACCACCCGCCTATCATAACATCATAATATTAGCATAATATTACAAGAATTATTATCACAGTCAGTCAAGTCCATCAAACACGACTGAATTATTATTATCATTATTATTAAAAATTATAAAATTCAATTTTTTTTGTCAAAACTGATGAGAAAATAAAGGAATCGAAGGTTGGAATAATGATAATATAGCATAAATTTGATTTTATTATTATTACTATTATTATTATAACCTGAATTGTGATGTGAGCTTTGCCAGTGGCTTCTTGTGCTTGAGTGAGTGATTTCATTGTGTTCGTGTATCCACCAGATAATCCTCTCGCTGATTCTGCTTGCAACCGAATTTGAGTAGCCTAAAATTATTATTTGTATTACTTTTAATATTAATATTAATATGCAATAATCTTTTCAAATATAATACTTAAAATTATTATAATTATTATAATAAATATTATTGTTATTATTATTTATTATTGTTATTATTATTATCATTATTATATCATTATTATTATTATTATTATTATTACATCATTATTATTATTTACGATAATAATAATGTAAATAGTAATAATAATAAGGTATGACAACTAAAAAAATTGACGATGTTATTCGTTCATTAATAAAAAATACCACATTTTCAGTTTATTAAAAATAATATTATTTTGTTTACTTTGGTTCGTTTTTCTTTATTTTTTTTGCCTGGACCAAAGCCATGGAATTTATAACTTAATTCTCGGAATGCTTGTTTTTGAGTTAATTTCATTCCATTTTTATCTCTATAATCGATATTAACGCCGAACTCTTCACTTGAGGGGTCTATTCCACGGGTATCCTTCGCACGACCAATCAAAGTATCACTTTTCTTTAACTCACCTACACACAACAAATATAATAATAACAAATAATAGTAACAAAAATAATAATAATACTTATTATTAATCAGTATATGCGATATTATCTACATTTTGTTCAAAATTAATAACACATCATTTTTATAAATTAATCCGTTTGATTGAAAGAAATTGTGTTTGTTGGTATTGAATAAAATGAAGAATTATATTATTATGATTAATATTAATAATAATAATAATAATAATAATAATAATATCATATATTATTATTATTAAGAATTAAAATACTACTTAAAATAATGATTGAGAGTACTATTTTTATAGAATGCGTTATACAATTATCATCATCATATTTTTACCTGTGCTTTTCAGCAGAGCTAAGGTGGCTGCCATGCCTGTCGCTACCAAGGGTTGTCTGTGAACAAATCCTAACTGATCATCTTCGATCTCATCATTCGAATCATCTTGATTATTATCATTCGTTTCATCCATTTTATCAATGCCATCCCAATCATCCATAATATCATCATCTCGTCGAGGTCGCTTCTTGAATGCATCATAATCATCATCGCTGTCATTATTATCATTATTATTCGTCACATCATTCTTGTTGCTCTCTGTATTCATAACCACAGAATTGCTGACACTACTTCCTGGTAAATTAACATTAACTTCCTCATCTCTCAACAAAGCTTCTGCTCTGTATCTAGCCTTCTCCGTGAGATTGGCCTGGAGGCGGGCCGTGAATTCCGTCGTACTATTAAAAACAAGCCTTCCATCCGCTCTTCTGCCTTCTACATTCACATCATCCGATTCATTGATCCCTTCTTCACTTATTTTTGATTCATTTACACTTTTTATTTGCTGTTGTTTCACTTGTTCAGCGATGGCTTTGGCAGCATAATCATCATCTCTATTATCCCTGAGATCTCTGAGATCCCCGTCATGTCTATTATCTCTATTATTATCGTCCTCCTCCTCTTCTTTTTTGCGATTCATCAAGGCAACTCTTCTAGCTTTAGCTAAAGCAACTGTTAAATCATGATCCTCTTCATCTAAATTAATTGATTTTAAGGATGAAACACTTACTTTTGGTAGAATGACTTCATTGGCGATGAGCGGTTTTATCATCGGTTTCTTCTTTTTATTAACATTATCTGTGGAAATATCAGTTGAAACATCGATAGAGGTTGAATTAAACGCTTTTGCTGTTCTTTCCTGTGCTTTTTGAACAGCTCGTTCATAATTTTCTTTTCGTTTCATTTCTTCTTCCTCTAATAATGTCAATTCGGACTTGCTGTTAGTCACAGCTAAACGATTGCTACGATCCACCGTATCATATGCTATATCTTCATTCACTTCAATATCCATAGGAATAAGTGAATCTAACCCATTTGAATCGTTATTATTGTCAAAATTATTTTGTATTTCTTCATTATTATTATCATCATCAATTGTTTTCCTTATTTTCCTTTTCTTCTTATCTTTACTCTTACTTTTAAACTTTGAAAATTCAGCTGGTGTATAATAATCACTCATTTGCTTAGTTTCAGTTGCCAAATTGTCAATAATTTTATTTTCTACTCTATTATTATTGTTGTTGTTATTTTTTATGCTGTGATCAATGATCACTCCATCCTCTCCGATTTCCATCACTGGACCCGATTTCTTCTTTTTATCATAATCATATTGAGACAGAATTGATCCTTTCATTCCAGGCAAATTTATACCATCATCATTTTTCTCTTGAAATTCGTCATCATCTAGTGCGCTATATACAGGTTGTCTTAATCGTTTCAATTTCTTCTCTCGATCTATTCGTCGATCCACGTCTGCTAAATTAACATTTTCTAACACATCATCGTCCTCAGCAACTCCCACAACATTACCATAGTCGTCATGTTGCAGTATATTGGTATCAGCCAATGTTAACACTACTTCTTGACCAATTTCAAATGATTTATTAACATGAGAAACTTTTAAACCCGTTAGATTTTTTGAAGAATAAATCATAGGCTTTATTTGCTCAACCAGCTCTTCTTCCTCCTCATCTAATTGCTTTTGTTTCAGCAATGCTTCTCGTCTCATTTTATCAAGTTCTTTTTCTTCTTTTGATTTCACTCGATTTTGTTTTACCCAATCACTTGCACTAATTGCTTCCCCAATATCGAGATCCATATTCAACTTCATCGTAAATAAATGAATTCAACGATCCAGTTCAAAACAATATAACAATTTAACAATATAAGAGCCAATAACTGTAGAGAATGAGTCAAAAACTTCAATATAATACCAAAATTAATAATAAAAATATATAAATAACAATAAAATATAAAAATGCTAATAAATTATGATGGATGAACTGAAAAAAGAATGGAAATAATAAATATTATTTGTGCATATGATTTTATAAGAAATATAATAGTATTTTACAAATTATCACATTGGCGGATTCAGTAGACTTAAATGTAAAATAAATACAGAAGCCCTTCTTGCAAATTCAAATCAAAAAAAGCAAAAACGAAGAAAAGTCGAGTAACTTTAATCATAATTATTATTACTGGAATGACGGAACTTTCAAATATGTTAAATGAAAATAATGGGTTATTATAGCTTGATGTAAAATTAATAAAACAACAAGCGAAGTGGGTGGATCAATCTTCGATCTCGTTTAAAATATCATTACTACATCTGCAACAGTTCGTTGAACAAATGTTAACAGATAACCAATTGCTGCATCTCACTGAGGAGACTGGTTATAGATTATGCAACTATGATGTCGATAGCAGCAGTAATAGCTCTATTGAAAAATCAATAATTCAACCACAACAAGAAAAAATATTTTCCGCATCTTGGGATGTAAATGATCCTAACACTCTATACATATGCTTGCAAAACGGATGCTTGAAAGTTTGTAGTTTGTTGAATGAAACTGTTAGCAAATATGATGTCAAATTTAATCGATTTACAGCATTAAAACCAGATCAAATTGATGGAGTAGCTATGCAGCAAGATAAGGATAATAATTCGAAAGGAAAAGTAGTATATATGCATTGGGATAAAATGTGCACAATTCCAAATAGACCATACGAAATATTATTTCTACTAGGTGAACTGTTTTTTGCATTATATTTCTTTTGCTGTGTTGTACTTACGATTTACAACCTTAATGATATAATTATTTTTTATATTATATTATAATATAATATAAATTTAATACAGCATATAATTATTTTCATATGTGAAGGAAATATTATATATTAAATGTTTGGATAGGTATTTCTCAAAGAATATATTACTCAGCTCTACCAGGAAAAGGCTCAATTCGAAGTGGAGATATCCAATCAAAGCAACCGTTAATATCCTCTACAACACGTGGTGACTATCCTGATTTCATTTATGGAACTCCAATTCTCGCGATATCGAATCATAAATCTCGTATCACATCTCTCAGTGTATCACCATTAGGTCATATGGTCTCATCAGGAGATGACATGGGGACTGTAAAATTGTGTATGTTACAAGTATTGGATGAAGAATCTAATATTCAACAATTCAAACAAAATCAAAGAAAATATTCAAAATCAAATTCTATTGCAGAAGATTTAAAAAATTATGACATAGTAATAAACAATTGCCATGCTGGTCCGATATTTTCCATGTTGTGGTTACCTGTAATCAATTGCAAGGATAACAACATATGGTACTATGGGCTCATGACAGGATCAATTGATAAATCAGTTAAATTATGGAGGATTTCCTGCTGTACTAAGAATGGAATAACCGTAAATCCTTGGATGATATTTGACACATTATCAACTCATGTGTTATGCCTTAACTCGTACACGATTGTGGAACAGGACCAAACTAAACAACTGTCATTAACGAAGCTTAGTAACAATAATAATAACTACATTAATAATAATGGAAGAGCAAGTAATCAAATAAACTTCGATTCAATTGACAAGAAAAATAATTACAAATCAAGTAAATTTATTTACATTTCTGCTGGTACTAATATAGGGTCCGTGTATGTGTGGAAGTTGTCCTGGAATGATATTCTTAACGAGCTAAACATAGCGAGCAATCGTGTTGATTGGTTGCATATTTTTGATAATGGCGATTATCTTCATTCTTTAATTCAGGTTTCCAATAAGCCAATTATTCACACTTCCATTGCATTGGTGTTTGGTCATGGGCTACAAACGAATGGTTCAAGTTCGACACCATTATTATTGGCTGTGTCAGACACAGGTGGTTATGTCCGTATCCACTCCAACAATCCTAATTATGTTCATCATAAAAATAATAACAATCATAACGATAATAATAACCATAACAATAATAATCAATGTTTTGTTGTGATTGGTGAGAAATATTATGATTCTCCCGTTGTTTATTGTGGATTCAAACATGAAATAAATTTCGATAAATCATTAAATGAGCAATTTTTTTCTTCTGCAATAATATCGTCTCCAAGGTCACCTCAAAGCATGAAATTAAAAGCAAGAGAATCGACTTTTCTGATAGAATCTCAGTCAAATGATGAGTCGATGAGCAGAAATAATACCCATCATAATTCAGAATTATTTGTGATCGCATTTCATGGGGAAATGGTGCGATATAACAGCAGCTCCTTCGTGGAAGAAAAAAGTAGAATGAAACATCCTGTAGATAATTATAGCAATTTACATTTAAACTACATTAATAATAATAGTAATAATCGCTTGCATGTCAACATGATGGGAAATGAGAATGATATTATTCAAAATAAAGAAAAGATTTTTAAAAAATCGAAAAATAATAGTAATTTTCTGTTTTCAAATCCAAATTCTCCAGCTATAGATAATGGAAATAATGACGATAAAATTCTTGACTTCTTGGAGTTGCCAAGACCTTCTCTGCAATACTCACCGGTATGTATTATTACTATTATTATTGAAATCATAATAATATTAATTTGATGTTTATTATTATTTTATTATTATTAAGGCTAAAAAAGCCCTACTCAAAGTGAAGTCAGACACTTTACACTCAATGGTAATTGTAAATATAAATGTTAATCATACCGAACTAATCAAATAATTTTATTACTTATGTTATAATCTGTTTTTTTTTTTTTTTGACCAAATAACGTACTTCAAACTGCTTCATGGACGATTCTAATCACTGTTATTATAATGATTATTATGATTTATAGGACCAATTGCACGAGAATAGTTCTGATAATCCTCGGGTTATGATAATAAAACAAATTAAAAATGAGCAAACCTCTGATGATGCTGATCAACAATACCATACACAACCCATCAATCCAAGCATCACAGAAGATATAAATAATGATAAAAAAACATCAAACAATAATAATAAAAATATTTCTCATTCCAAAAATAATATAATTCATAAAAAGAAGTATGACTCACATGCAATTGTAAATAATAATAACAATAATAATGATAATAATAATAATGATAATAATAATAATAATAATAATAATAATAATAATGGCAGTATTATCAAACCAACTGTGATTAAGAAATCATCGTCCACGTCGCAAGCTAATTCTATTGGCAATCAATTCGATGGGATAAAAACAACAAAGATACTCAACCTTGATAAATCGGATGAATTATCAGTTTATTATTCGAATGATTTTGCACGACCGTCCATTAATTACACAAAGGTAACAACACACGACATACTTAACTTTAGTCAAAACTCTTCGATTTAATCTAGATTATTGTGATGAATGGATTATAAATATTATGATTATGATAATTTATGTCACTCTTAACATTATTCATTCTAATCATTTGAGGCTCTCAGCCAAGTCAACTAATCAGAACAAATAATACACACATTATTCTTGATGACAATTTATCGTAAAAACATCCTTTTTATTATCGAAACAATTGTGATGCTCTGTCACTGCTTATAGTAACCCTTCCTGTAACACTTAAATTAAAAATGTTGTATCTTAGTTTTGTGATGATCTCAATGACATTAAAATACTTGAGAAAAATAATATTTTCATATATTGTAAAATGATAACTCTTCTTAATAA